>VZSZ01008994.1:264275-296203 GCA_013398815.1 Ibidorhyncha struthersii
CAAAAAACCCAAACACTTCTTGACTGCACAGTTGTTTTTTTTCTTTCATTAGAAAAGAAGTTGCAAAATATTTTTTTCTTGACACTATCAAGAAGAGCACAGCTTGAGGAGAGAGAAGTACGAAGTTCATCTAAGGTGTGAACATAAGAGTTCAGCTGCATTTGCTATGGACCAGACACTTCCTACTCCAACTAAAAATGGGGAGGAGGTCATTCCTTCAGCATCAGAGCAGTTGCTTACAACTCATAGGGATGTAAATAAGAAGAAAACCTCACTCTTGTAATTTAGCATCTTTGGTGTTTTTTAGCTTGGGTACGTGCCTTGTATAAATCTCACCACTAATTTCTTCCCAATTAAGCATAGCCCCGGGGAAGTTGTTTTACAGGAAACTTAAGGTTTTGACCTTTGATCACTGTAACCTGGCTTCTCACAACCCTGAAAACAAGTGTCTAAAAAAATGAAATGTGAACAACTTGCACCATCAATATCAATTACTGCGTTGTTATGTGCTAAATTCTCCCCACAGGGGGTGAGCAGTTCACTCGACGTATTTGGCAAAAGGTTTGATCCTCCTCCCCACTCGCAGCGATGTGATGCCGACATCTCTCTATACACTTCGGTGGGGTGCAGAGCGGAGTAAGGGAGCGCAGAGTCAGACCCAAAGCCTCTGCGAGCGCAGAGAGAAGTGGTCTCTGTGAAGAGAGGGTTTATGCAGTCTGAACACCGAGCTGCAATCTTTGAAGAAAAGACTTCAAAGAAAAGAGGAGAAAAGAAACAATGTCTAATCTTCATACAAATGTGCTCAGGGGTCTCTGAAACTCAGAAGCTTCCCAGATTTAAGAATTAATTATCGCTTGCCAGAAGCAAGCGTTATTCACAGGTAACAGTTACAGCAATCCGAGTCCTTTAGGTGTAAAATTCACGGAACCATATCGAACTGATTAAAGCTCAGTAAATCACCATATTTCCCTTTGGTGTACTTGCACACTTTCCAATTGTTTGATGTTATCCTTCACATTGTTTATGTGGGATATATGACAGCAGCTCCCAAAATTTCACCTTTCAAAGGAGATACACGTAGAAATACTTTGCTACAAGAATTGTGACTTGCAGGTTCACATTAAAACACGCAACAAAGCAGGCCAGCTTCTCAGTTCCTGTAGAGCAGTGCAGCCCTGTTGGCTTCTGTTTACTGCAGCAAAAGACAAGACTCTAAATCATTTGTCAGCTCCACAGCTGTATAAATAGTGAGGAGCACTGTGAATGACTAAAAGTAAAGCACTGCTGTTCCAATTCCTCTTAGCAGAAGGGTGTGTGTAAACTGTCCCTCAGGCCAGCTGAGGTATTCAGGATATCTCAACACCTCACAGGCTTTATTGTATTTGTCCTTACAATATCCTGTTGAGTAAGCACTCCTGTTATATCCATTTCACAGCTGAAGTTTGAAACCGAAGGAAGTGGTGTGACCCATGGTTACGGGGCAAGTTAATGCTGAAATCAGGAATTTAAGTATCTGGAGGACTCAGTTATGTGATGGAGTTATTGTGCTCAAGAAAGTGAATGACTTCTTGTGAATATCTGTCCAGAGACATACTCAGGCCATGGTAACATGTGTCTCTTAAATCCTGCATTTACCACAATTTGAAGGTGTGAACCCAGCTGGCTGGTGTGGCTCAGCTGCTGCACAGAAACACATTAAACTGCAATAACTTGATTGTGTGTCCCAACCCTCTTCTCTAAAGCACTCTTTCTCTTTCATCTTTAAGACTTCAGTGAAAATAGTTGCTGCAGAAGCTCAGGAGAGAGCTGCACCACTGCGTGGTACTGGTTCCTTGACATGAGCAAGGGGCTTCTGACCCAGAGCAGCTATATCTGATATACAATAAAAAAAATTGCTGCTCTTAAAACGTCAGTGAGCCAAGGCACCTGCACAGAAGAGAAGGGGAATGAAAGACAGAGACCAGGTCAAATACAGCCACTTTGAAAGAATGAATCTCTCTGGCAGGATTGCGATTGCTTCATTTTGTGTTTATAGCTGTATGGCTTTTGAGGTTAGATGGAATTTGTCTTGATATTTGCCCACCATCAGTCAGGACACATCTGCGACTACTGTCTCCCCATATATATGAGTACTTTGCATCCTGATAATAAGCACTGTGTGCTATCAACATCGCCAAAAAGGTGGCAAGCATAGATCTACTGCTGCTTGAGAGTTGCTGGCCACGATGGAGGATCTAAACAGCACAGGGGCATTGCCTTATCCCATGTTAGCCTCCAGAAGGATGCAAAGGACAGAGTTTGACCCTGGTGTTGCATTACAGGCAGGGCTGTGGGTGTTTGTTTTCAAAGGAAATTTTCTTCTGCGAACATTTAGAAAAATCCCAGGCAGTCTCCTCTCGCTGACTGTTGCAGCTCCCAAGACAACAAATCCAAAGGTAACTGCTGCTGCCTCTCCCTCCAAATGGGAAATGTTGATATTTCAAGTATTTGTTTAACTGCGAATAGTTGACACAGCTTGTGAGAAACTATTTTGGGAGGAAAGGAAACCTCCCAAACTCCTCTGCTTCCTTTGCCCCTGGCTCCTCTCAGCTCCCGCTGGGTGCTCCGCATCACCCTGCCAGGAATGTCCCTGCCCCAGCGCAGGGTCCACCACCCCTTCCTCCGGATGAATGTTTTCCTGTAGCCATCTCCTCCTGCTGGGGATCGAGGGGTGCGCAGTGAGTGGACACTCGGTGGTTATAAAGGGATCCAGCTTCCCTGGCATCAGCAGAGCTGAGCTGCGACACCTCAGCCCAAAAGGGGTAAATCAGGCAGACTCTGGCCCCGAGTGACTCGGTACCAAATCAGGCAATCTGGTACCGAGTTATTTTTGCCCGGTGGGGGATATTTGCTGTGTTTGTTGTGAGATTTTGGTGTCACTTATCACATGCCAGTTATAATGCGTTGCCTGAGGCATAATTAAATTCAAAGGGCATGTCTGTGCTGAAAGGGAGGGTTGCAATTTGTTGGTGTTCGTATTTTCCATTAAAAACCAAGCAGTTTTTCTGACTGGCAGGAACAATGGTTAGAGAACCAAAATGCTATTAAAAAAAGGAGAAGGCAAAAGCTTTTCTTTTTTTTCTTTTTTCTTTTTTTTTAACAACTACCTGCCTGACATTCCCACACTGACTTGGAATAAAGCCCAGCATTTAAAAATAGAGGAATTATAACAGAAAGACAAGGCAAAAAGAAGAAGAGTCTTGATGTTGAGAAAGGTCTGGCAGGTGATAGGTATGACTTTTATATACATATATATACACACACACACAAATAACTATTTCTATACATGTGTGTGTGCTTGTGTTTTATCTCCAGATGATAAATTTGCCTTTGCTGCTGAAGTTTCCCCGAAAGCTCAGTTAATGAGTTCTCATAGCACCCATGGAGGCAGACATTAGTATCATCCTTATCCGCAGATAAGGAGATAGGAAAGAGCACAGAGAGAAGGAAGCACAGAGAGATTAAGGGATTTTTACTACAGTAAATTCAGTGTAGAGCTGGGAATTCAGTCCAGCAGGCAAAATCCTAACCCTATTAAAAGCAATGGGAGACTAGCCTAAGTGATGCCTGGATTTGGCAATTTTCCCTGCTTTGTTCAAACCTTTCTGATCTGCTCACAGTTACATGTGTCCTGATGATGATTTCAGAAGAAAATTGCACCTCTGACTGTCTACAGCTCCCGGTCAGATCTCAGCTGAGTCCCTCAGTCCCCGAGCTTCAAAACAGGGAATGAATCTTTCTTTGAAGGACTCTGTACCATACATTTACATATATCTCAAAAAATAGTCTGGAGTGATAAGTGAAGTAATTTAAAATCTTCCTAAATTGGGTACTATATTCTCCCAGGCCACCAGGGTCACAGGAACTGAAATTTTATATCCCTTGTTGCTATATTCCACAGCACAATACTATCAAGAAATGGCTGGAGGGTTTCAGCTAAACAGACGAGCTACATTTAAAATAGATTGGGCAAAGCCAGCTCATTAAAGAAAAAAAAAAATGTCCTCATTTTATAATGGCTTTCTTGCCTTCTTGCTTATATACTTGTTCCAGGACAATATTTTCATGTTATTAGGGCATTTTCAGCTCTTCATTAATGTTGGTAGAACACTTTGAAGTAGAAAATGTAAGTGCTAAGTGGTATCACTGACACACTTTCACGGCAATGCTTTTGCCTTCCCAGAGGTCATGCGAAGCAAATGTGTCACACCTGCAAATATGCATAAATTGCTGCTGGCAGCAGAGGACCAGATTTTCCTCAAAACTGTTGCAGCAGCTATACACTGCCTGCAAGTGCCTGGAAGAGGATTCCTCTTTTCAGCAGTGAGCTGGTCTGCTGAGCAGGGCTCTGCCTGGGAGAGCGCCAGTCCCCAGCCTTGCTGCGAGGAACCTGGCAGTGAAGCAGCTGTGGGGCTGGACTCCACCGCCTGATCCTTCTTATCTGCTGGACAAAAATCCCCCAAACTGATCTGAAAGTCATCTGATGACTCCTCCAGTGTTTGGCACCAAATCTCCAAAGTTTCTTATTTCTTAACAGGAGTGTGGTGGTCCGAGGAGTGCTGGGAGGTAGTGCGATGCTTACTGGGTTATGCGGGAGAGGAAAGACTGCTGGGGTGGGCTGCAGATGCACCTGCTGTAGCTTTTTTGAACACGGGGACAGTTTCGTAGAGCTTGTCCACTGCTGTAATGCAGTGCTGTTGAACGCCAGGCTTTACTGCTCGCTTGGCTCCAGCCTGGAAGATCACAGGGCGTGAGACAGGTTACCAACACCTGAGACAAGGGCTTATCCGTGGAGGGTGGTGTCTATAAAGTCTCTTATGGCCTGTTGGAGAAGTCTGCAACATCCAGGGTTATTTTGAAAACCTGTTATTGTAGCTGTGTCCCTGCTACCTTTATCCCTTCCCTGACACCACCCAGGTGTGGGCACGCAGGTGGGATGCTGTCTATTGACCTCAGGGTATGATCTGGACATACACACTGCCTCCTGTAGAGCATAAAGAGGGAAGCTGTCATGGCACTGTATGGCAGCCTCCCTGCTAAACTACAACACCACAGCTGCCCCACTCACCCACAGCCATGATTTATTATTACCTTTTCATATTTCAAAAGCTAAAGCAGGTTGAGCTTGGTCTGTGCTTAGATGGAGAGGTCTCCAAGGAAAACACAAGAGCTAGAGGAAATGTTCCCTGAGTCAGAGCTGGGGCAATAATCCAGCATGGTGCTAAAGATGTTGCTTTTGGACTGATTGTAAAATCAATGTATTGGCCACTGGGGTCTGTGGGAAGGGAATGTAATACCTAACGTGACTGGACAATAGCTGCCAGGTATTTCTTTTCCTACAAGGGTCAGGTCTACAGCAGGTGCAAATTGGATGAACCGAAGATGATGAATCCAGCTGATTGTTTTCTCTGCTGTGTCTTGTTATATGGATTTAGAGGCTTGGTTGTTTTCCTTTGTCCTCTTCCTTTGTATGTTGCATAATTCCTTAAATGGTATGGAAGCATACAAAGAATGAGAACAGGGAAACATTTAGTGATTTGTTTTGTTTTGGTTTTGTTTTTTTTTCTAATAAAGCTCCCAGCTTCTGGAAATGCACAGTTTAAGAATCCCTTTAAAGCTATTTCTGCTTAAGACCATTGGTTATGTCGACTTGATTTTTCCCTCATCATTCCCACAGAACTATCTGGAAGCTCAGGCTGCTCACCACTGTTTTCAAGGTTGGATCCATTATCTACCAGCTTCTTGTGTAGGGCAGCAGCTCTGTGCTTGACCCTCAAAGATAACAGGCCACATCTATTCCCATTAGCTCTTTAGATGTTGTGGTTCATATCCCGGATTCTGTCTGCCGGAGCCCTGGGACAGTGTGTCTTTCCACAATGGGGTGTGCGTGCTGGTTATTCTTTATGTCGTTTGTTTGAAATAGTGCCAGTCAAGGAACACAGACATTCTGCTTCAGAGAAGCAAACTACATGCATGTAATAAAAGGCATGATCCTTTTTGTAATTGCAAAAAGTATGTATATTAAAAGAACACTGATCTAAACGTAAAGAAATAATGAAAGTGAACGATTTCATCCATGCACCGATCTAACTCCTCTGGTTTCTAAACAAATACCTTTTCTTCATCTATTCACCATTTGCAGCACAAAAAGAAACATTTTCCCATGGGACCCTGGAATTCAGATTCAAAAGCTGTGTTTTCATCTCCTGTTTCTGTGTTTCTGGTTTAACAAGCTGCACATTTGAGGTAGGAAAGGAGATAAATAATCCCATACTAAAATCTGCAAAGCATTTGGAGCTTCTCTACCAACTCTGCTATTTTAGGTTGTCATTTCAAGAATGAACCAACCGGACACCTTTGAGGATGGCAGGGTGTTTAAGAACCACTGCTGCAAACACTCTGTGACTGTAGTAATTAACTGTGGCTCTCCGCTGGGAAAGCGAAGCCTTGATAAGCACATTACAAAACCATTGTCGGGAGTACAAGTGCTTTGAAGAGAACACTGAAAGGAATTTTACTTCAGAATGTAAGAAAGTATGTAATGTGAGATTTCTCGAAGGAGAAGATTATGCTTTATTTGGACTTCTCTACACAGGCTGAGAAGCAGAATGTGAGAATACTTCACAACTTGTTTAGGAACACAGACATTTGTAGGCTGGACTGCACCCAAGTCCAATCTAGCCCACTATCTTGTGTCAGAGAGTGGATGCTGCAGGGGGAGGTACAGGAGAATTTGTAGAGGTTATGTTTTTACAAGTAGGGGAAACATCTTCCTAATTTCCAGTTATTGTTGTGGCTGCTATTATGTGTAGATTTAATTTCCATATCTGTGGGACAAAAATTAAACAGAGAGATGCCTATTTCAGACTTTAGAAATCATTGTCCAAAGCATAAAATTCTTCCTCCCAGCCATACACCGAATGACCATAATGAAGCCAAAAAGCCTGAACTCCACTCATGCAGTTAGTTATTCCAGTAAATGTGTCCAATATAGATTCCCATAACCTGCTTCAGCTCACTAGCACAGAAATGACCACTTTCCTTTGGCCACGCAGCAGTCAAGGCAAATGGGAATCTACCCTGTGGTTTTGAATGAGGTGTGGGCCTTTTTTCTGACTGCAACACTGGCAGGTGAACACCAAAGCCCCCCAGCCCTTGCAGAGGGGACACAGAGGAGGCGTGGGCCAGGCTGGGACCCTGTTGATGGGAATCCTTGCCCATACTGGCTGCCTATGGGCATGTTGTTTCCCCTCCCTGTGTTGCCTCTACAGAGCATAAATACTGACACTTGCCTTCTTTGAAAAGTGGTCTGATTGATAGCTGTGGCTAAAAAATAACCATAGACCATAACAGAAGAGATTGTTTTTTAGGATTATCAGCTGCACCACTGAAACTGCTTGAAACCACCCACAAATCTCTTCCTTAGACAGAGAAGAACACACGCACTTCCATACAAAGCTTCTCCTTATGTTCCTCCTGCAGAATTAAGCTGAGCCTTTGACTTCTATTTCTTGGCATTGTTTTTTGTTGTTGTTATTATTATTATTAAAAAAACAGAACTTAAACCTAACTGAGATCATATCCCTCATTGAGCTGCAGCAGAGGAAGGGCATTTGCACTGGAAATTAATATGGCCAGCATGTCTGCCTTGGTTTTGAGGATAGTGTTTTCATGTTCTTTTCCTTTCTTTCTCAGCTTTCTTCTCTTTTGTGTCTGCCTGCCTGTTTCCCATTTCTTTCACAGTCACTATTTTTGCTCTAAGCAAAGAACTCAGTCGTACTCTCACCCTCTCACGGGCTCTGTGTACACTTGAGGTCAGGCTAGCCAGCCTGATCCTCTCTGGAACAAAACTTTGCAAACTTTGCCCTTTTCACGCCCTCTGCCTCATCACAGTTTTCTGTCTCCCAGTTCCCAGGATTTGCCCCATCTTGTCATACTTCTGGAGGGCAGCAGTGCCTCGCTGCTCACACATCTGGCTGGGGCTAGCCTGGGTGCTATCGGTGGCTCTGATGAAGAACTCATGTTGGACCCCTGTGCCGGTCCCCTCTGTCGTATTTTATCTATTTCAACTACATGATTTTCAGGGAAAGGTACAGTCTGTTACTCTGTGTTGTTACCCACTGTAGCACAACTCAGTTCCCCTGTGGTTCAAGGCACCATATGTTTCTTTAATATACACAGCGATTTTGACATGCCCTCACATTTCTCTGAACTCACTTTGCCCCTCTGTTCCTCCTTCCTTCTCTCTTTACTGTTCCTTTAACATCGTCTTCCTTTTTGGCACTGTGGTCCTTCCTCCTATTCCCCATGCTCCGGTTGCCCTCATCCAGGGCTGTGCTGCCAAGCCTTGGGCAGCTGTCCTAGGGTGGAGATGTGGCTGGGGCCAGGGGCCAGCAAGGGTCTGCCAGGAAGGGCTGAGCCACTTTGACCCCTCTCCCTTTGGAGGAAGTGGGGATTTCTATGCCTGATCCTAAGTGTACAGGGAAATAACGAGGAAGAAGAGGCAGAGGTGTCTAATGAGCTCAGCAGAAGTGACATGGCTTGTAGAAAAGGCTGTAGGAACAAAGGGAAGCAAACCTTGCTTGAATAAATATTTAATGTCTGGCTTGCAAAGCCTTATTGCTTGGAGGTCTACAGTAATTTTATCATTTTCCCTGGCTCCTATTTTCATATCTGCACTAATCTATGCATTTTCTTTTTTGCCATTTTCTCCAGTTTTGTTCAACCCTTCTTCCTATCGTTCCCATCAATATGGCCTATGGGCTGCTTCACTCCAACCAACGTTCCCAATATCCGTTGATTGGGGTGCTCCAATGAGACAACAATTAATTCCTATATTTGTAATTTGTTTATCTTCTTCTATAGAGTCTTACAACAAGCCTCAGGAGAGGGATATCATTGAAGAATGCAGGTTAATAACACAGGAGTCTGTGGAAAGTCGTATTAAGACGACACAACAATAATGGGTATAAAAACAACCGAAGCATGTGGTGAAGCCCCCACTATATAATAATATTTCCACTGGTAATATACAACGTAGTTTGTGCTAAAATATCTGAAACTTAAAAGTGATAAAAAATGAATGCCTCTAAACTGCAACTGAGAAGAAAGGAGGTTAGGCAAATTATTCCCAGTTGTTACAATGGCTGAAAAAAATAAGCAAAATGGGTGAATTTAAACCTATTTAATTTTAATCATCTGAAGGTCTGGATCCTAGCCATGTGTATCAGCAGAGTTCCCTCTCTCATCAGTGCAGAGAGGCAGAGATCTCAAGAGAGACAGACGCATCCCAACCCAAGAAAAATGCTTAAAAAGGAGGGAGCTGAAGACCCTTCCTCTCCCTTAACTGGAGAAGACTAATTAATCTAGTTTTACATAGACAGGATGTCTAACCCTTCCGCCTTGGAGCTTCCTCATTCTCTGAGACATTTTTTAACAATGGCCTAGGGTCTCTGTGGCATGACTAGGATTAGCAGAGTTATTTGTGGTTTCTGGTATAATGAAATGGAGATGATACCATTTCTATTTGTTTAATAACACAGAGGTGGCTCATGGATTTTGCTAGATGCACTGGAAAATCTCTGCCAGATGTGAGGTGTTGGAAGCGGAGTTACACAGTTGTACCAGATGCTCAAGATGCTCAAAAAACCTATATATCATCTTTGTAAACATTTTGTGTACCTCTGTGAGCCTAAGGGGAAGTTACCTGTGTGAGCTAATATCCCTCAGCAGTTTGAGAATAGCTGCCACAGATCTTCAAGCAGGTAAACAAACCGGAGAAGCCTTGCCCTCTCGTGACCAGTATAGCATTCTGCTTTAACAGGTTGAAAAAAACTGAAAGAAGTGATGTGCAAAGCTGTCCCACTGATATGAAAAGGGAGATCTGCTTCTTTTGTCCAGTAACGAACCAACAGAATGAGAGCCAGGCACCACCTTTGCGGCATAAACTGGATAAAAGCATAGGACATGTCACCCAGCGATCACAAGCCAGAATACCTTGTGTGTCAGGACGTGGACATTGTGGCAATGTAGCTACCAGGGCGACAGGAAAATGATGAGCGCTACTTGCTGAACGTGGAACACAGGTAGGGTTTCTCACCATGGTGAGGTATGTTTCTACTAATACGTTTCAGCCTAAATAGTGCCCATGTTGTTTTTGAGAATGATAACGTAAAGATGAATTAGGTAAAGCCTTGGGTTAGAGGTGCACTCCTAGGGAGCCAAGAGTGCAAAATCCTACTTCAGTGGGATAGTGTAGAAGAAAGTACTGTGGAAAAGCACTTAGGTGAAGAAAACTTAATCCATATAACTGTCTGCTTTTCCAAAGCTTTAGCCAGAAATCCGTCAGAAACACTGCTTTTCACTGTGTGATCTGGTAGCCCAGAGACTGCTTTTAAGGTAGTGTTTGGGGGTTTATTTTTAATACTATTTCCAATAACAGTAAAATTGCAGTTTTCAGCCTGCAGTCTGTGAATCCGCATGGGTCCGAGGACTAATTTCCCCATGCCCATGCTTTTCTACTTTTTTGAGAAAAGCAACCCCCTAATGTCAACACACCTAGAGCAGAATCTGCATCCACAGGGTGAAATAGGAAAAGTTCAGCAACAAGAAAAAGAATGAAAACCACTGGTACAAACATTTTTTAACTCAGCACAAGGAAAAGGAGATTGAGATTCCTATGGCCTTTTTTTTTTAGACGGAAATAGCCTGGTTAATGGAGGACCACCTACACTTGTATCAAGAAAGTTTGAAAGGCAGAGAAGTTAGATGACAACAGCCATTGACACTGTCAACAACAATGACACTGTCATTGCCCGAAGAAAGTAGCACAGAAAGTGCTGAACTGAAGTCGCGCTTGCTAAATTGATCACTGGGAATTGAAGATTTAGACTGTGGCCTAAATCTCCCACCTGGTGCGTGAGTCACGGCCCTTTGCTCTGAGAAAGAGGAGACCTGACACCTTATCGTCACCCTTGATGACAGGGGCAGGAAGCCAGGGGGCTGGCAAGAGGCAGTTAGGAAGGGGAAAGTGCTGATTGCCATTTTTACTGCAATGATATAAACGTAGCTTGGGCCTCAGCACGCTGCTAGCCAGCTGTTTTTAGATGATCATGGCATCTATTTTAGCACAATATAAATTTTGCGGGTATTTCATTATACGGCAGGGTGACTGGTCTATAGAAGACGTTCTGCGGGATTTGCCACAGCAATCTGCCAGACAACATCGCCAGCCAAGTGTTAAAAATATGAGCACATTAAAGGTATTGAGAATTCCGATTGATCCAGCGCTCTATGCAGATGAGCCTGCAAAGTGCATTTTCTTTTACCTGACTTGAGTTTACTCAGTGGAATAACAGTCTGTGAGCTAAAAATAGCCCATCAGGAGCGAACAACAGCCAGCTTTCTCCTCGGCATTGTCTGTATTCTTCGCTTGCTGCATGTTGAGCTGCTGTTCGTTTCTGTGGCAGGTCTGTGCAAGAAATTTATGTTGGATATCCAAGGGAGAATTAGCAGGTGGATTGGAAATCAAAGGTTGTCTGCTCTGCTTAATATCTGTGTCATTTCTCAACTCTCAGAACCGAACCGAACCAAACCAAAAAATCATCCAGGAGAAGTAATGTTAATTGGCTGGATAAAACCCATGATCCATGGGAACAATTAAGCCAAATCCACATCTTTGAGTAAATCATGGAGGGGGGCAATGAAATCGCAAAGCTCAGATGTATGATACAAGGTACGGATAACACTTTAAGAAATTATTCTTTGATGTCTTCTTAATAATTTTTAGTTGGTTGTTCATCTGTATTTGTGGAGAACCTGGCCTTAACTCTTTCAATTCATTATGCTCTTCTCTTTTTAAAAAGATCATAACATCCTTAATATTCTCTGAGGGCTGTTTTGCTTGAATATGACATATTTATTTGTCGAAGACAGATGTCCAGTATTATGAAATGTCTAGCCTAATATCACACTTTTTTTTTTAACACAACACAACATTGGAACTGAAATATTTTTAGACATGACTTCTGTACCTCTACTCATCCATTGACAGTTGGGATTTATTTAAAAAATATGTTAACTCTGGACTGGATCTGTTTAAGAACAGTTTGGACCTCTTAATATATGAGTCATAAGGAGAGTTGTTTCCTTGTTCTGTAAGTAATTTTTGACTGATTTAAGCTGTAAATAAGCCTGATAAACATAAACAAAGCTTTGCAAAACAACCCCCTTAGTCTATTTAGCTACATCTATGAACAGAATAAAGTTCGTGGTGGTGGATGCACGAATTCACATGCTACAAAAAGATAACTTGGTCTGCTCCCCTGATGTTTATGGTGCTGTAACTCAAAAGGTATTCAGAGAAAACCAGTGGAAATCCTTCAGTTTTATGCTGGAGAGACATTTTCAGCTGTAAAGACATTAGCAAAAATGCACATTTCTAAACACAGCAGGAATATGCTAACACTAAATTCCAACTTTTGTAATGCTGTCCTAGAGAAGGAAAACCAGATCATCAAAACCACCAGCGCAACAGCTTCATACTGGAAGGCCAGTACTGGGGACCAGTACCAGCAGGGCAGAGCTACGTGCAGTCCCTGTGTAGGTCCGGTGGCTGCCTGTGTTGTTACTAGTCCTCTGCCACCTTAACAGCCACTGATGGAAGCAGGGGGGGGTGTGTGTGTGTGGATTATAGACACTTTATACAAGCACAGGATATAAAGTCGTGAAAAGGGGAAAAAAATCCCCAAATCTCTGAATGCCAAAGCATAAATACAACGCAGGCTATGAGGACTGAATGATGCAGATACATCCTCTTGAGGTTCAGCAGGGGAATTTACTTGCAGTTGTTGCTATTACCTGGTTATGCCTCAAAGTCAGAAGGACCATCTTGAACTAATAAGTAGGAAAATTTGAGTATGTAAAGGAATGAACCATACTAACCCAAATCATACCAGGGAAGCAATTCTATTTCTGGCTGTGATGAAGACCAGTCTGATGGATGATGGATGTTATAATGGCCTTGTCCTGATCCGGTTAATAGTCCTGTCTTTGGGGGCTTAAAGTCAGCTGAGTTCGTTAGAGAGGAGAAAATCAAGTGGGTGGGGAAATCTTTGCAATATTATGGTACATGGGAATCTCCAGGAAGCTTTGACAGCCCCAGGACAGACTTCCCCTAGCTCTAATTGAGCCAACCTCAGAATGAGAGACACTGCAAAGTGCAGCAGGGGAGGAGGAATAAAAGGTAGCTTTGAGGAGGAGAAAGGAGTACACGAGGGAAATCATGAGAATCCACTCCTGGGGGCTATAAGACTCAGATTCATGCTGTATTATGCAGAAGGGGCAAAGTCTAGCCTTTTATCAGAGAGCTTCAAATGCATGACAGCTTTTACCAGAGAAGACAGCAAAGGCGAAAGAAAGAAAAGAAAGAACTCAACCCCCCAGTCACTGAATTTAAACTAAATGAAACTGTGGTGAACCCTGGCAGGGAATCTGTGCTCAAAAAGGAAACCAGGGGACCTAAGGTCTCAGGAACTCTTGCCTTGAGGAGGAAGAGCAGGTATTTATGATACCGCAAACGCCTCTACGCGAAAACCTTGAGTCTAGCAGAAGTTACTTTCTGACAGCATCACTTGGAAGGAAGTATATTTGCTTTAATTTGTGCAGTGCAAACTCCTCCACACTCAAACCACAGAAGCTCTGAGCCTAATTCAGCTTTAAGAACAGGAAGCAGTGTTTTAGTTTAAGAATGTTAAGTTTTTGGCTTAGGAAATTGTTGGTTCAGTCCTTATTATAACCAAGATGGAAGTTATCACATATGCATGGTATGTAAACTGAGAAGAGTTTGCATATTTGCATACTTTAATATTGGGCCAGAGTGTTGACAGCATGAGATGATTTGAAAAATAACTTAATATTTTCAGAAAAGTCTGAAATGCAAATCTTTCGAATCAACAAGATCAAGATCAACAGTGAGCCTAGGTTTGAACGCTTGCCAAGTTTTCTAATATTTTTTTCCTCACTTTAGCACAGTTTTAATTTGGCATCCCTGAAGATTATGAATAGCTAATTCACACATCTACTGACTTTAAAGGCATAGGGGCCATAATGACCTTCCAGCTTGATGTCTTGTGTAAAGCAGACAAAAGGACTTCCCTGGATTAATTCCTGCTCCAAGTCTAACGGTTTAGTACTAAGAACTTAAGAACCTTTGGACTGTGTTAAAGCAAAAACCTCTGTAGCCCATGTCTGTTAATATCCAGTTTCTGACAGAAGTAATCAATGTGCACTTAGGGAAGCGTAGTTGTAACAATGCATATATATAGTGATCCTATTGTTAACATCCTTTGATGGCAGTTTTTCAAAACACTTTGCATCTCTAAAAGTTTCAGGTGGAAAAAAATCCCCATCAGCTTAAGTAAGTTGTTGCTTATGTGTGTGGTAAAATGTTAAATCTCAGTGAAAAGGCAAACTCTGAATTCTGGGAGAGAAAATTCCCTTTGCAAGATAAACTTGTCTTCTAAATAATAGAGGTGGTATCATAGGGTCTCAGACACACATTGTCTTTCTCCTACTTGTGTTGCGGAGAGATTTCCTTTTTGTAAAAGATGCAGAGCAAACTCTTGTGGAAATAGATGAGGGAGGACAATCTGGCAGAGACCAGAGAAAAAACAGCAGCACCAGGTTTTCCTCTCTCGCTGACATAGCATTTCATTCGAGGTCAGTCACAGAGCAGGCTCTGACTAAAATCATGACTAAAATGTCAGTCATACAAGAAACTCAGCCTGGTCTACTGGAGTCCTACCCTAGACATTTAGGTGAGATTCCTTTAACCAAACAGCCAGATTATATGTTCCTACATGTGATCTGGTTAGCTAAAAGTCTCTTTATAGTCAGTTTACAGAAAAAACAAAACATTTTTGGGACACTGTTGCTGTCATATAGTAGATGTCTGAACTAGGTCTCCTGAATCACTCCTTAAAATTGTTATTTTTCTTTTTATCATGAAATTCAATTTTCTAAAGATGTAGAACTCCAAACTGTGGCTGTCTCTGTCTTCATGCTATGTCTGCTGAGATAAATCCCACCCTCAGATGCTTCTTTTCCTTGATTTGAACAAAGAATGAGGTTGTGGAGTGAAATGACCAAAAGAGGACCCAACTCCTAGGTAGTCACAGAAGTGGTGAAAAGTGTGACAGATCACTACAGATACTCCCCCTCTCCCACTAAAACCCACAAACTCCTCCTGACCTGATGAAAGGGAGATTATCTCACAGAAGGGGCAGTGGAGAGACCCTGCTTGTTCTTCCAGATGCCTGAGTGGGAGTCAAGGCAGTTTTGATCTTTATGAGGGATGTGATATTACCTTCGCTATTGGTATTAATCACAAGCAGAAGGATTAAAAAAAATACATGCATTTGATTGCTTGTTTAGGAAAAGTTTTTATGAAATGCCAGTATTTGGTTAACTGCGAGGAGTTCACAGGGAGACTAAATGATATGAAGTTCAGGCCTAAAGGCAAAACAATTAGCATAGTTGTGCAATCAGCCGAGCCTTTACAGTTGCTCTCCACACACTTGGTTGGGCTGGAGTCACACATGACCCCAAGGGCTCAGGGCACAAGGTTCCCAGAGCTACAGACAGCAGGAGGCTTGTGGGCAAGAGCGAGAAGACAACTGCCTACGTGCCAGGCACAGATCCAGATCGTATTGTACTCTCTATAGGCCCAAAGGTCCTCCAGCACATTGTAGTTTTGCTCCAGAGGAATGTGTCTAAGCTGAGGAAATAAGCCTGTTTTGTAATTTCAGGTATTCTTCTCTGCTGTCACTCTGAAAAGGTCAGCATGGGTGTTAGAAGCTAGAGAGGACCAGCTCCTGAATGTGCAGGTGACTGAAAGGAACTTGGTAGATGGTCTGTCCGTAGCCTGGAGGCTCCTAGAAAATTTCAGGGAGGAAAGTGGCTTGGAAGCATCTGAAGAATGTCATTAAGCTACATGCCTGGGTTCTGCAGTGAAATAGGAAGATTAGACAGAGGAAGAGCTTCAGGCCCTAGAGCACAGCTGACAGCCAGCAATGAGGACAAAAGGCTTTGAAAAGTCTGCACATATCTCTGGCCACCAGACAGCGCAAAGGTCCTTCTCTCCGTCTCAACAGAAGGGAAACGAAGCGGCCCTGGCACCTGAGCACAGGCCAGGAAAATACTGTAGCGAATCTCCTCGGTGAAGAAATACCCACTAGCCTGAGGTTTAGCCAAGGCTGCTGCCTCCAAGTAGCTTTGCTAGAGAAGACCAAGCCCTAGTGAAGAACAATGAACAAGGAGGATGAAGTGTTACCAGTAACTATTTACTCAGGAAAGGTTTTAAACTGATTTGTTTTCTTTTCAATAAACAATTTAGGAGGCATAGTGACTCTTAAACCGCCTGAGACAGTCCAGGAGATTTTATGGATCATAGCAGATCAGTCCATTGATAGAGAAAAAAATGATCAGAGAAAAATAGACATTTCTTCCATTCTCAGTGCCTTTTTCATTAACCCCTTTTCAACAGCAATAACTTTCTCTTGCTTACCCTCTATTTTCTTTTCAAATCAATATTATTTCCTTCACCAAACACTGAGCCCTTTACTCTAATAGAATCTAAATATTTTCTTTAACGAGCATAAGAGATGACAATAAATCATGTTAATCATTAGTTGGAACCATCATGCAAAAAATAATTCGGTGCCAGCTGAAAAACACTTAGTGCACAGGCTGAAGTTTGTCATCTCATTAGGGACCATAAGATTATTTGGTGTTGCAACTTAGGAAGGAAACATTATCCCACTGATGAGATTGCGCCAAAAAAACAGGAAGATATGCTTTCCTTTGGAACACACCACGCTAATGGCACAAACAGTCTAAAACATGTCTTCGTTTCTATTTCTTATGCTAAAACCCTAACAGAATGTTCCTGTAATAGGTGACAAAGAAAAAAAAAACACAAACTTAGGACTCTGGTTGTTCCAGAAGTGTTACTTTGAGCCTTTCCAGTGGCAATAAATGTTTCATGGCTTGATGGCCAGTTCACCAGACTGGAAGCTGTCTCAGGCTCAGAAGTGCACCACTTTCAGAAGACTAAAGAAATCATATCCAGACTAGCCTGAGACTCAGTTTTCCAGATCACATCAGCAGTCTCAGGTTCATCACAGATGTGACCGGACCAGATTGTAAGCAAAGCTGCAGCAGGTTCAGGAGGTGAGAAATTAACTGGGACTAAAGGAGAACTTTGGCTGCAGTCATTAGCTAAAGCAGAAATGAACTCAACTGCAAAAATAAATGTTTAGGCTAGATACTAGGGAAAACGTTCTGATCATAAAGGTAATGTAGCAGTGGGACATGCTGCCGGGAAAAGCTTTGGAGTTTCCACCACCAAAAGAAGAAAAAAATAATCAAACTTTTGTCAGAAATGACAGAATAATACTGACTCTGCTTTGGGGCAGGAGTTAGACTGAATGACCTTTTGTTGTTTCTTCCATCTTTACATTTGTTGCACAACCCCCGTATTTCCCATATTTACAAGCTGTCTCTGTCCTTGGAGCTTCTAACAGTGCAGTTACACTGATTTACTCTAGTTGGGGGACTGGGATAACATGTTCATGGCTTATGTTCTCACTCCGTCAACTCCTCAGCAGCTTCCCACTGGTGACAACCAAGCTCAGAGTCAGAGTGCAGTATCCAGTCTCCATTAGACAGGCTAGTGAGCATGTCTGAAGGCGATACTTTATTGCAATGCGAGGATTTTACTGCAAAGGACTCTCTACTGCTTGGGTAAGCGTACGGGAAGCAAGTAGGCTGACATTTGAAAACCTGAAACTGCAGATCTTATTGATCTCTTGAAGGTATTAAATGATTGAATTGCAGTACACCTGACAAATTGAACACCATTGCCAGTTGGTGTAACATGGACCAGCTCCGTTGACTTTGTTGCTAGTTTACCACAGTCCGGGATTTGACCCACTGAATCCTGAATCACATTTCTATGTATTTGTGAACTATTTATACTGTATGACATATCAATACCCATTTATTGTTCACCTGATTTAGGATGGATAAAAGGAGTACTTCAGTATTCTCCAAGGTCAATACGGAGAGGCCTTGAATGATGAAAGATACAGTGGATTTTGAATGGAAGAAAAATATCAGGGTAGAAATGAAAGAGTGTAATTTAGGCTTTAGACAGTATTTTCTGTCAATAATATGAATAATAAACTTTTTCACAAACACGACAAAACATAATGTCTTTTAGAAGACAACATGTAGTTCTTTATCTCTCTTTAAGAAAGTTATTAATTTTGAAAAATCTTCTTTCTGAACTCCTTTGCATTTTGTATAAGCCATAAAACCTCCAAGGAGTTATTTGAATTTCAATACTGTCTCACACTTTTATTAAAATATACTCTAACCCTGCTTCAGTAATTAACATGAAGATAGGGCCCTTATTTCTGACAACTGAAATCTCTCCGTTATTTCAGGTTTTCCTTAAGTATACTTTTGATTAAATAATTACTGGGTTCCAGTATTGAAAATTTGTCTGTGATAGGGAACATATCACAAATTTCCTACTCATGTTTCTGCAGTTTATGCTCTTGCCAATGTGTTTTATGAGTATTTATTAAAGATGACGCCTTGAGTTAATAACATAAAATACCTACTAGTTTCATAATCATCACTGCAGTGCAGAAAGCATTAGAGTTACAGTAGTTCTGCATTGACGACGTCAATAGATTTACTGCATTCATTTTCTTATGCAAATATTCCAATAACATACATTACTTTATAACCTTATACAGTGTATTGCCTACACTTGAGGATATCAAAGCCTATGAACACACAAAAAGTTGACAGTGCAAGTTGTGCTGTTCCTTCCTTTCTTGTTTCTCTGTTGACCTAATATTAGAGCTCATTTAATATTGTTTTTTTGCAGACGCATACACTTCTGCACAGTCCCTACAGTAAGAGGCAGGACTGTTAATGGTCTTTACATGACAGACTACTTTGCTACCTATATTGAAGATGATTCAGCATGCTGCTGCTCCTAGAGTTGAGCAGGAACTGAATAAAGACTCATAACGAGTCTGTGTGAATTAAGCAGAGACTTGTCATGTGTCCTCTCCCTGCATACACACATGCTCTGCCTCTGCTTGGCCTAGCTTACCTCTCTCTTGCAAGGCAACCTTATTTGCTCCTGAAATTTGTCCATTTTTTCCCCTCTTCCCCAAGCGAAGCATGTTGGTCTCTTCTCTTGCTGCCTCTGCTTCACCTCACAGAGGGAGCAGTGGAAGCTCTGCTTTGCTGGCAGATGCCTAAGCTGCCTCCTAAGGAGGTAGATGTTTGCAATATGGAATGCTATGCTGGAAGGTCCTGGAGTAGGAACCCTGAATGATGTTCAGGTCACTTAGAGAAGAAGAGGGTTGGAAGGGAGTCTGAAAGGTCTTGGTCTTCCTTTGCTGTTACCCAAATAAGGATCAGCTTTACTTATGTCTATCTATGTCTTAACTAGCTTGTTTTTAAACTCCTTTGGTGACCGGAACTTCCTAGACTTCCCAGCAGTTTGTTCTGTGTTTCACTCTCCTTACCATCAAAAGCTTTCCCTGAGATCTAGTCTTCTATGTGACAATTTAAGCCTCTTTCTTACCTGTGATATGTCCATTTTTCCACACCTGTTTTGATGATATTCTCTGGACTCTGCCTCAGTGATTTATATTTCTTCTTAAAAACTAACGGTCAAAACTGGGCACCACAATACAAACGTGTCCCTACTTGTGCTGAGTAGAGAATAACATTTGCATTCCATATCTTGCAGGTAATATTCCTATTTATTAATCGCAGTAGGAAATTTCCCCTTTTCACAACAATATGATACCAAGGTGTTGAATCATGCTCTCCTTCTGACCTTCTGTAGCCTTAGATCCATTCCTGTTGAACTGCTATCTGGGTTTTTGCTCACTTTCCCAAATTTGTGGTAATACCTATATGAATAATTTTATGGTGAGTCTACTTTCCTCCAAGGGTTATTTGGGAGCCGGAATCTGCTAATATTGAAGTGTAGCTGATCTGAAAAAAAATGCTGCTTTCTGGAACTTGGAAGAGATGATAATCAAGTTAGCTATCAATAACTCTCTCTCCTCTACTTATCTGGCAAACAAACAGTCAATTGCACATCAAAATAATGTAAAAATTAATACATAATAGTAGTTGGCAATCAATTTCAGAAAAATTCTTTTGGGTTAGGTACAATCACGACCACTTTCATAGGACATTACATAGAACTTTGCATAATTTTGCAGAATAATATGTCTTAACTGATTCGCCATCCCTGGAGGTGTTTAAAAAAAGGGTAGACGTGGTACTTGGGGATATGGTTTAGAAGTGGTTTTGTCGGGTTAAGTTAATGGTTGGACTCAATCTTAAAGGTCCCTTCCAACCTCAAAGATTCTATGATTCTGTGATTCTATGGAGAGTATCTGGAGTCAATACAGATGGAGAATGCATTTGCATTAATCTTACTGAAAGAGTTTAAGTTTTATTTTAGGAAAGGAACAGTACAGAGAGTTCCAGTCACACCTTGAAGTCCTTCTGCTACTGCTATGGTGGAAGTTTTGCTTGAGAAAGGACTATAGGATTCAAGACCTACATTTCAAGTGAATTCCTTTATTAATAAATAAACATAGATGAATTAATACATGCAGAAGAATTTTGGCAGGGATAATAATGAAAACAAATAGAAAAATTATTAAATGGATTAGCACACTTAATCGGTCTTCGGTTGCCTAATGAACAATTAGCCTAGTGTTTAATCCCCTTTGATCCATTCATTCTTGCAGCTCTTACTCTCTAAAGATAAACACCATGATTCCAAATGTTCTTTTATTTTTGAAACTACTCATATTAGTGTTACATTGTAATCATTGGCATGGAAACCATGTTATAAACGGGAATGGACAAAAATGGGAAGTGCTAGAGCACCTATCACTTAGTGCTTTAAGAAAAGTGTTGCAAAAAACTTGCAGCACTCTAAAATAGGACTGAGATGACCCCTGTTGATTAAATACAGACAACTCTTTACACGGAAGGTGTTTTTTAAGGCCTTGGAAACAGACCATTTATCATTCAACAAGTAGCGTTGCAATGCTAGGCTCTGCTGACCATGATCTGACAGCATATCTTAGATACTTAACTTACTTGGCATGATCTTGGTTCAAGAGACAACATATCAGATGAGTATTTGGGATTGCTAAACTCCGAATCCATGCATTACCAGCAGAGGGAAGAAACATCAAGCTGCATCCTACTGATTTCTGGAATGTACCCTGCTGTCTTTGTATCCCAGATGGTAAGAAAAATTCTCTCTTACGTGGAGACCAGCCTTCCTCCTCACTCAGTGCATCCAAGTAACATTTTTTTAGCAGGCCCAGTTTGACGAAGTTAGACAGAGGGTAGAGGAAAGGGGTTACTCTCATGCATAATGGTGGCTAGCACTCTGATAGAGTTGCTCCAGTTAAATCTTTGGAGCAGCTGCTTACCTCTTCAGTGGGAGTTGAAGGCTTCAAGTTAATGGTCAAGAACTAATTAAATGGACTGAATGTGTTTTAATTTACTGAAATATATTAAAATATCATGTTGATTAGTTTGAAGGCTAGAGGGAAATTTTTTGTTGGAATGTTAAGGTGCTCCATGAATTACTGCAGATACTTCAGTGAATACTTTTTAATTTTTTCTTCCTTTCTAAGACTTTTGGGGTCTTTTTGGTGGTAACTACTGCTTTCATATGCATAAACCTGACAGCTGCAAAGAGTCTCTAAGGAGCCTTGGAGCAAGTACCTGTGGCAGCTCCATCAGGACCCCTCTGATGTTGTCTGTGTCCTAGCCAGTTTAGGATATGTCCTAGGCTGGCCAGGGAAAAGTTTGAGTCTTAATAACACCAGAGAAATTAAACAAGAGAGGCAGAAAGTGTGTCTTGGGGGCATGAAGTTCTGGATTCTTGCCTAATGCCACATTCATCAGGCTTAATGTAGATGAACTCTGTGTGGGTTTGCCAGCAGCAAAGTCGAACTTCTCATCTGAGACTGCCTGACGCATTGCTCTGTACTTATGATCCTGAAAGCATGAGAAGATTCTGCCTTTTCATGGGCCTATAGCTGGAATACCCAAAGGAATAGTGATCCCATATTTGTATCCGTCACTCAGGTCTGCAATATCCCTGGTGTACTTTCTGCTTGGAATTGGCCTAGAGGCTTCCCTTCTACTAATGCTCCCAGGGAGCTTTTCTCTGACTTGTGGACAATCAGGCTGCTAGCTCGAGTTAGTGCTCATGACGGTCACTTCATGCTAAACATGCTAAACATGCTTTGTGTTAAACATGATAAATGCTAGACAATGCAGCAGTTAAGAATCCCTCTGTTTAGTAATGACTGAACCAAGAGAAGCCATCGCCCGTATAGATCCCTCTGGCAAAGACAAAGTAACAGGTTGTTCAAACTACCTAAGAAATTTTCTTCTGAAATGTAGATGTGGATGTGAGGGCTGCAATTTCTTGGAGGCATATGTGTTTGTGAACTAAAAATGACCAGAAGCAGTCACGAAATACTGTATCAAGTTAAAGGTGATGGGACAAGGACATCACTATGGTCCTGTGAGGCTCCTGGGGGCTCTTTGGGAAAAATGTTGGTTGGAGTGAGGCTTGGAGCATAGAACAAAGAAATAGCACAAAGGATTTCTTTGAGGAATGTTGTATTCAAGACAAGCGAAGTCAAGTCATTCTTCAGCTGTACTCATCTTTTGGGTACGGGTCCAAAGGGGCAACTGGAGAAGGTCCAAAGGAAAACAGCAAGAATAACAAGATTCTAAAAAAAGCACACAGTGAAAAGAAAACCAGTTATTTCATTGAGTCAAGAGGAGATGACTGGGGGGAACATGATATAAGTGAATGTTAAAAAGCCAAAATCCAATCCCTTTGCTATATAAAAGGCTGGAATGGAAAGGAAAGTACTAAATTGCTTCTAATTTCCATAGCAGAGAGGACAAGAGTGATAGGCTTGGTTGCACAAAATGGAATTGGGTTAAGCTTTTGGATACCTTCTGTGCATAAGAACAGTGAAGCACAGGCATGGGCTGTTGCAGGTGGCTGTGAAAACTGTTGTTGCAGATTTTAAGGGAATCATTAACAAATATTAGTTAAATAAAGACACAGAGACACTTTATGCTGTCTTTGGAGGGGGAGATGGATCAGATGAAGTTCTTACTGGCATCATTATCTGTGGAACTAGAAATGCTGCGTTCAGGAAAATGGAACGTTGTGTACAATCTTCAAAAATTAAGATTACATCAAAAAGGCCTCTTTCTATCCATTTCTATCTTAATGGATACTGTGCCCTTTCAGGATAAGTTCTAATTGGGACCTTGTGCCCTCGCCAGGAAACCACAGGGATTAAGAAACCCCATTATTCTCTGCAACTGCTCTCTGGACATTGATTTAAGGTATCTAGGTCTAAACGGAACTATTTGTCTGCTTCCTTCCTTCAAACTGCTAAATGTGGAATAGGCAGGCAGGCTGAAAGGAGTATGTGGAGACTTGGCTCCACCTTCTTACCTACTGGCCAAAATACCTGGATCAGTGACATTTTATGGAGCAGGAACATCTCTCGCAGATAAGCAGACAACAGGCTTTGCTGGGGCACGCCCCTCCCTGCTGCTACATCCGCATACTTCAGTTTACATTTCACCCTTTGGTCAAGAAACCTGGGCTTTAAGTCATCTCGCAGCTCCCAGGAAATGGCGTCCCTTCCAGACTAGGGTCTTCTTTCTTTTCTCATACTGAATAATGCCACTAGGAATATGTTTATCTGAGCTTGATGGTCACGACATTAACATTAATCTCTAAGTTTTGTCCTGGATGTCAGCTTCAGGGAAAAATCTTGGTCAGATTAACACATATCATTGAGAAATTCATAGTCCTTAAAAACCTTGAAAATGTCAATGAAACAATAAAAAATAATCAATCTTTCCCCACTCATCAGAGGAGTCTGGTGTTGTTGAAGGGCCTGATATTTCCAATAGTCTTTCAAATAGTCTCTGAAACTGTTAAAATAAAGACACCTTTCCCACATTTTACTTCTCTGCCTTTCACAAATGATGGTTCTTTTAACCTCCTTCTCCCCTCTTTGTTTGCTTAGAGGATCAAAGCTTTTTTATTTATTTCTTTTTCTCCCAAACAGTTTTTGGAGTGTTAAAAAGCACCACCAGTATACTGAGTTTACATTACAAACAAGTTAAAATTCCCAGTCTGTCAGAGCTTTTCTCCTAGGATACCAAGGAAGGCAAAGTTCAGCTAAACTGCACAATTAATCGGAGATCACTTCTGAGTGAAGAAGAAAAGGTTGTTTTAAGCAGGGCTATTCTCTTCTTGGAGATTTACAGTCCACTTCTGAAAGCCAAATTATTATTCTCTGAAAGTTATCACACTTTATTTGTATTCCTGGAGCTACACCATTAGGTCATCTTCCCTTTTGACTCATAAAATCATCTTAATGAATCAACTGTGGGATTAGCCATATGTAAATACGTCCTTATTGACAGCCACATTGACAGGTGAATGGATGAAAAAGGGCATCGACTGCATGTTGCTTTTGCAAGAACAGTGGTCGGTTTTGTTGTGCTTTCAAGACCCTGAGGGAGACAGCTTATTTCTTGGTCATGAAGAAAATGCTTTTTTTCAAGGTAAATGTATCCTGTAATAATAGTAAGATAAAGAAGCGTGTGCTGGATGGTTTAAGAGTTTGGGGCTGAAACAGACTTTGCTGCGGATCTACCATTCCCACACAGACAACTGCTATCCTTTTCTCAACTTCTGAGAGCAAAGACTAGCCTGATACCTCAGCCTACTGCGTCAGTCCCGTGTAGGACGGGCTTGCACCTTTTTAAGTAAATGCGTTGTCTGTTGATCTCATTGTCTGGTATTGTCAGGGCTTTTCTAAAATCCTGATGGTTGCAAAGAAGAAAGTGAGCAAACACAATTAAGAGAGCCTAAGGGAATACACTGGAAAGAGTTGCAAGGTAGATTTGACAAGTGTACTTCAGTGTGTTCCTATAGCATTTGGAAAAAAATGCTAAGAAGATTCCCACAAACCTTGTAAATTTTCTAGTAAATTGTCATTCTGTGGTAGCATTTTGTAGACAAGTAATTCAGAACGATTAAAAGCAGACCCTTATTGCTGTCTATGCAAATAATTTGCTGCACAGACCAGCATTATAAGGTATCTTTTTCACACAATTTTGCTAAAGTTTAATCCAATATTGCTACATCTATGTCCCATGTGGGTGGTATTTTCCCCTGCTTTTTACAAGGAAAAGAGTTAAATACTGGCAAAATACATCTGCTATAAGGTAAAATCAAGATCTTTCATCTCTTGTATACTGAAACATCTGGAATCTTTTACAATGGAATCAAACTTTGTGTCAGTTGACATATGGTGAAGATGTCTTTCTGACTGACTGAATATTACTAAAAATGCAATTATAAATCTCTGATAAAAAGCAGCCAGTAAGTTTCTGGCCATATTCTCATCTGGTGACACTCAACATTCAAATACATAATCTTATAAAAAATTATAATGAGGCTTTTTCAAAACTCCCAAAACTCTTTGCATAAAATACCAATTTTTAAATGTTCTTGCAGATAAAGATAATTTTTGTCATTTCTTAGCCATGTAAGCTGATCCAAGAAATCAAACTATGTTAACACTTCAGCACTGAACTCTATGTGCCTTACTGCATGATATGTTTTTCTTTTTCTTTGCCACCATCTTTTTTTCTGTTTATCTGTCTTCTTTTCTCATGAAAATACATGTAAGTGAGGAAAAAAAAAACCAAAAAAACCCCAAGAAAATAAATTCTCTGAGTTCTGGAAACATCCCCAAAATTGACTTCCTGATTTTTATCAGATCTCTTTGGCTACGTGATTCTAACAGCAGGGAAGTCAATTTCTGCTAAGCATCACAAATGTAAAGCAATATTTTCAAACCCTAGCAGAACAATATCTTCTCATGCTTTCCTAATAATTTCTTCACTGGATGATGAAACCACTGTGAATGAAATTAACAATATCAATATATGATAACGATAAATAATACAGAAATTGCTACGCAGTAAGTACCGGATCAAAAAACAGCTCAGCCAAAGACCTCCTATAAAACATATATATAGAAATGTTTCCTCAAGCACAGCTGCAAGTCTCCCATCAGGAAGGCATGGCACATACAAGCTGGAGACAGTATGGGATCTAAGGAGCCCTAATCACAGCTACATTATACAAAAAAAAAAAAAACAACATACAGGTGCTGTGAGCTGCACATTAAAATGGCCAAGAACTGCAGTGGATACCCTATATCAGATAGCCAAGGCCAGCAAAGTCAAGAATGGTCTAGGAGCCTCTCAGAGAACAGAGGAGCTTTCTATAGGGCTCCATTCCTCACCAGGGAGGAGTGTGTCTAGCCTGCAGGAGTGTGTCTAGCCTGCAGGATCCCTTTATTCCCATAGCAGAGGACTGGGGCTGCCTGAAAGCTCCCGCACTACCTCAGCCCTGCTGTCACACGTCAGTGGAGCAGGGAGCTACACCACTGATGAAACAATATTTAGGGATTTTCAGGGATGAAAAATGTTATGAATAAATTTAAGCATAAGTTTTAGGAATTTAGGGATGAAACAATATTTTGTAAGATTTTCAAACCCTTTTCAAATCGTGTCCTATCCTATACTTCATAGATAGGTGTAATGGTCACCGGTTGTTGCAAACCACTGATGTCCTGAAGTGCTAGATTGGGCATCTGACATGCTAGTTTTTCTGGAAGATGTTTACAGAGTCACACGATACAATCAGGCAGCCTCTTGTTGGCCACTTATCTCAGACAGCCTCTGCGGGGCTGATTCCAGAAAAGAGTCCCGGCACTGCCAAATCTTGGACTCAGTAAATTGCCTGCAGCATCCTCCCTCACAGACCGCAAAGTGTTATCTCAGTCAACCTAACAACATGTGCATTTGAGGACCAGCCACCAGAAAACAGAGAGGTTGAGGCTTTGCAGAGCCCTGGATTATGCAGTTATGTTAACCTCTCCAGATGCAGCATTTAGGTAACACAAAAATTGTCTCTGACTTTAGTGTGGACTTGTTAGTGGGGCTTTCTTTGGAAATGGAAGCTAGTGTATGAGTCTTACTATATTTCTCAGCTGAGGGAGCACACAGTCGCTACATTCTGCACACTTCTTTTTTGCTCTGTTTTCCACCAGCCTGTCATCTTCTAGACAAAGGGTTTTCACAGTTTTCAGGTTCCTTTCAGCTCCTTCCTCCTGGATAGCCCAGGCCCTGCCTCTTCCTCTCTACCAGTGGGAGGTGACTTCTCCACACCATCCACTCCCTCTGCTCCTCTTTTTTTTCCTTTTTTTTTGGCAGTCTCTGCCTCCAGCCTTTGTCCCTGCTTTTCCTCTGATTTTATCTCAGTCCCAACCCTTTCATTTTCCTTCCCTATTTTATTCTTCCATTTGTCCTCTCCTCAAGCACCCCTCATCTTCTCAAGAGCAGTCCTGTTTCTTCTCACCTGCATACTCTACCTCCCCTTCTCAGAGCCCCTCCTTTCAGATGCCCCGGTCCTTGAGGGGTACTCTAAGCTAACTTGTTCATCCCTCTTACCACAAATACCTTCGTTTTAATGCACTAATTCTTCTAACAATGTTCTGACCTATGAATTTGCTGACTTTGTGATCACCCACTAAGCTTTTGACTTCATTTGCCCTTGTGTACATTTGCTTGGTCTTCCTCTGGAATCTGACAATCTCTCCATTGACCTCATAAGAGGTCCCATCAATCTGTTTCTGTCTCCTTTTTTTTACTGCACTGTCTCTCGATTTTACCAGAAGCTCATGCATGACTACAAGTTATCCTCCCTCCTCTTCTCAAGGATATGCTTAATTTTGTGCTCACTGTATGCTGATACCTGGTAAGACTTCTTGGTCACAATGGACTTTAAATTCTCTTACATTCCACCTCTCCAACTAGCTTATTTATCTTTCTTTTTACTTCAAATTACCATGGAAAAAAAACAGCTCTATGCCATTTTCTCTACTAGCTCACCCTTTCCTAGATGTCTGATGCTGTTCCCTTCCTGAGTTTGTGGGCCTGAATGCTATTCTCTGCTGTGTTTAATTTTGCGTTTACCACTTCCATAACACGTGTAATGTTTTTGCCCTGCTAGCTGGATCACAGGATAATTTCTAATCTCTTTAATGACAGTACCTTCTTCACCACCTTCACTGGCTTTACATTCTCTTTATCCCACAACTGATTTACTTTTCTTCCAGCTTGAATACTTATCTGAGTGTCGTTACTGCTCTTTCTTTCCTTTCCTATCAAGCTATTTTCTTCTCTTAATTTTTCCCATTTTGTCTCCTGCAGATATATTTTCCTCAAGTCTTTTTTGCCTTCACAACTTTTTGTCTTCTCTATGCACTTTTCTAATGGAGAATTTCAAGGTCTCACAGCATCCACCAAAAGTCTGCTCCAAGTTCCAGTTTCATCCATGAAATGTTCATCAACCATTCCCTCTGTGCACATCTTGCTTGATGCATATTTGATACAGTTTATATACTTGGTCGTCATCCTGTATCCCTTTGGAGGTACTGGGAAAGGGATTTTCAAGGTCAAGGTCATAGGTACTATCAAGGTCAAGCCACTTGGTAGATTTTAAAGTGCTCTGAAAGAAGACTGCCTCAGTAATTGGGGTTAAGACCATGACTTTGCATGTGCTTCAGGGTTTTAGAAGGTTTGGAATAGTTGCTGCACTGTTACTTAGGTTTTTGAGACAACCTATTGATTTACGTGAGGAGCCCACATGTTCCTATATAAGCAATACAATTGCTAACTACATAAATGGTCCCATAATCTCAGCATAGCTACGAACAACAGCATGATAATACACCATTTATATTTGAGAGGGCCAGTATGAGATGAAAGCAATATAGTTCTACTGTCTTTTTTTGTGTAATTTGCTACAGGTCTAGTAAATTCTGTTCTTTTTTACTTTAATAGGTTAATAGTGATTTACCCCCTATGAATATTTGCAGCATTGCTTTGGAAAGACAGATAGAAACAAGACAGTATATTCCTTGCAGTATGTTTGAAAAACTGAACATCCCTTAAATAAAATGTCCGAAAATATCATAAGACAGCAGATAAGCCAGGAAATTCATTTAGGTCACATGCTGGCTTCTGGGCTTACCTGAAAAAAGAACCAATTGCACTAATCTGTAATAGTTAAAACACTTCTAACAATGAACTGTGTTTTTTTCTCAGTAGAAATATCTGCCAGTTGCACTGAGGCTGTTCCCAGACATCATTGTGCCCAGCAGGAATTCCTATTTTTTTTTTTTTTGGTCGTTTTACTCCTACTACCAAAATAAACTCATGATTTTCAAGCCAATCTGTAGTTTCATAAGATGAAACGTGACCCAGATTTTTCTGCCAGTTTAGGGCTAGATTATCACAGTGAAATTTGGCCTTATTAAGTTCAGAGCCAGGAACTGTCACAAGCAGAGATTTAAGAAGACGGTATCAGCCGAAGACTATGCTCCTGCCCTGCCACCCTTGGAGCCCAGGTGCGTCACAGCTGTGCTCTGGACATTCAGCGCTGGGTGCAGGGGCAGGGTGGCTAATCGTCCTTCTGGTCACCCCTTCTCACTGGCTGTGGATACCCCTCCATTGCAAATGCAACCCATCCAGGGATTAAAGCACAAACTTATTTTCCACATTAGTAGAGAGCAAGAAGACAATCTTCTCTTTGACTCTTTGACGTGGTCTAAGTCCTCAATTAAGCTTTAAACCAGTTGTTGGTTTTATATTGTCAGGCAGAAAAAAAAAAAAAGAGTCAATATTACATGATCTTCTTCACAAGGGCTCATGGAGCTTACTGTAGTTATACATATTCACACAGAATCAGTAATGCTGTCTGATCCCGGAGTGTGTCAAACATCTCTGTGTTCTGTGGCATCCTGAGAGTGATAGTACACCTAGAATTTTATCAACCAGCAAAATTCATACTAACTGATCAATAACTAGAGTACAACAAGTTAGAAGAAACAAGGTGCAGAAATCCTGGTAAACATTTTACAGGGCTTTGGAAACAGCTTTTAAAAACTGATCAGAGAGTGAAGTCCCTTCTGCAGGACGGTGTTGGCAAGTTCACCAGCCTCGTAGGCAGGTTCGCGCACCCTGTAAAAGCTTTAGGCTGGATACTCAACTCACACTACTAAACCGGACTCTTGGTGGGTGCACACTTTCTGTGACCCTACTGAATTCTTGTAGACCAATAGAGAGTTCAGCCCACCAGGTTTGAAGGAAAAATTGCAACTTAAGCCCAGCATAAGTGACATTATGAAACTTGACCCCAGCATAGGTGACATTAGAACCAGGTCCTTCAGGTCTTATAGTTTTCTATACGTGACTCTGAGCTTCAGAATAATTTATGTTCTGTAGGGCACTTCCATAGGAGAGTTTTGTTTGCATAAAACATCCAAATAGCTCTTTCTTTAATTGCCAGTACATCTCCTTAAACTTTCTTCATTTCCAAATTCAGCTCCACTTATATAAGGCAGACCCCTGAACTGAATGATACCACTATTTGTAATGTATTTCTTCTCTTTTGGCTTTCCAGCCTAATTTAGCACTTCGCTTCGTCACAATTTAATTAAGTATAAAAACATTAAGTGAACCCAGAAAGATACTTTACCCCTGCTTCTTGCTTTAGATTCTCTCTTTCAATGATAAAATTAGAATCTTGCTCTTATACAAGGTGTCAACATTTGCCTAAAAACTTTATTTGTAGAAGCTTGTAAGTAGGTCATCAGCACAAGTAACCCAGACAAACATCAACAGTGATTGGAAAAGCATCTCGGCGCTGGGACGAAAGTCTTGTTTTAAGGTACTTGATACCAATGGCATTTTAATTGTTTTTAAGTTACAGAACAGTCAAGCAATTGGTGGATTTTCTATTCTGAAGTGTGGTTTATGTTTTATATATAATGCAGGACTCCAGAGATATTGAGAGTAGACAGCAGCATTCATTAAAAAAAAAAGGAACAAGCAAAAAACCACAGAAATTAAAATAAGAAATATTCTAGCAGGGGATGAATTAGCTCGCTTTGCTCTTCAAGTAATCAGTTTATGAAGAAGGATTTGCATGAATTGTTACTCATTTCACTCAAAGAGTAAACATCACAATGGTACAATTTTTCTATTATCGTAAGTGTGAATAAAAGTAGCTTAATGTGCAATTTTCCCCAATATAACTGGGGAAGATAGATTTTCTAGTAATAGTTGCATTCATCAGCATAAACAACAGCTGAAGAAGTCATAATGATTTAGGTGTATTTGAAGAAAATGAAAAAAATAATTTTCCTAAAAAATGTATTTGATCAGGTGGGTTGTGTGCTTTTCAAATTCTTTTCACGTGTATTTGGTCAGTGTGAGACATATACTTATGCAAGCTGAGATAGGTACCAGCCTGTGTCCCAGGCTGTTCTGTTTCACAGTCTTCCAATAGAGGTTTTTTAAAGCTGAATTAATTATTTTAAAAATGAACTAAAATCATCTTCAGCAGGTGGCATAAACCTAGAAAAAGCCAAAGAACTCACAAACTAGCAGCAGATCCTTAGTACAGTTCAATGCAATAGCGGTTAAGGTGCCTAGTTTTTCAAGAATCATTTGATTTTATCAAGATTGCTGAAATAGAGGGATGCATGCATTAAATGATCCATGGAAACACTACGATAACCTGGGGGGTAAAAGATCCCAAAATCCAACACCCTTCCCCC
>VZSZ01008994.1:296272-314757 GCA_013398815.1 Ibidorhyncha struthersii
TCCTACCTACACACTGGCAATAGAGATACACTTTCTCACACCCACATGTGTATCTCAGCAGGTATGTGTGCCTGGCACACACACAGGTGAAAGATACGTACCCGAACACCTCTAGGTCTACACAGAGTTAGATAAACACTGTCTAGGAATAAAAACACATTCCTAGGAATAAAAACACATTCCTACCAATCTATGCATATAATACATCTATATGCACCCAAGCAAACGCAAGCGTAGATATACACACATACACCCCCAGAGGCACAGGAACACAGGCAAGGCACGTACATAGGCACAAACAACCAGAAGCACATACATATACCTATACAGCTGGATGCATACTCACATGGACAGATAGCTATACAGGCATATATGAGGGAGAGTTTACATTGGCTCTATCGTCCCTGTTAATTTCTCCTTTCCTTTTGAAGCCTTCCAGTTTTAGGATTCTGGAGTGAGCCAGGTCCCTGCAGGGGAGATACCTCAGGAGGAGCAAAGCACTTCCAGTTCCTTTAATGTTCCCTACCTGTCTCCCCCTCTCTCCCAGCAGCAGATCCAGGGAGGTGAGCTGGGTACCCAGCACGGCTCTCCCAGCTGCTGGTTTGGCACTTTCCACCCCACCTTAGGGAAGGGTATAGGATAGCAAGCTTACATCTCCTCCCTTCACCCCCAAAGCCTGCTTCTGCGGGAGCAGGAACCTCTGGGCAACATCTGGACACAGCTGCTTTGCCCTGGGCAAACCAGCCCCTTTCTGCTGGCTCACCTTCCCCCCTCCTCAGCTGTGGACTACAGTGGTCCCCCTGCACCCTACCTGCCCTCTGCAGGTGTGAAAGCCCTTGCCCTCACCCTCACTTCTCCTGGTCCCTGACTCCCGTCAGCAAACCTCTTTGCAAATCCCCACTCTAAACTTTTTTCCCCGCTGCAGAACCCGCAATTCCCCGGGCAGCGGCTGTATCTCATCAGGAGGGCAGGATGCGGGGTGCGGGCGGCAGGGACCTGGGATGCAGGGATCAAGGCTGCAGGGTGTGGGGTGGGAGGGAAGACTGGGATGCGGAAGGCAGGGATGTGAGGACTGGGATGCACGGATCCGAGACGTAGGATGCAGAGACCGGGATGTGGGATGCAGGAGCCAGGACATGGGATACCAGTGCTCCTTACCGTGCAATGAAGGTAGGTCCCAGCGAGGATCTCCAGCTGCTCCCGGGCATCGCGGGCCTCCCGCTGTGCTCGTTAAACATCCACCGGGGAGTCTGACCCCCCAAACTTGTTTGAGCTGCTTCCTCTGGGAACAGTTACGCTTTCTCCCCCCCACCTTGGATCAGATCCCGACGGAAACTCATTAAGGCCTCCTAAGCGGTCAGGGGTAAGGCTGGGAGGGAGGAGGAGGAGAAGGGGGCAACGGGAGGGAAAGACTGCGATCACCAAGCAACGATTCCCTTCCCTTCCCCTCTCCTCTGGAGCACCCGCTTCCCATTCCTCTGAGCAACTTTGGCTCTCCTTGGCCAGTCAGCGCCTGCTACCAGCGCTGTTAATTGGGGTCCTCTTTCACAGCCTGGCATCTTTCTAGATTTCCTCTCCTTTCCGGGCAAAGGGGATTGGTGCAAAGCTTTAAATTAGGAGGCGACCTAGAGTTGCAAAGACCAGGAGCGAGAGCCGGCTGGCATTTGCAGACTGCCTCTCCCGGCACTCGGGGCGTGCGGCGGCTCTGCAGCCGGCGCTGGGCGGAGGGGCTGGCTGAGGCGTATCCCTACCGTTTATTCATCTACAGCTTTTCTGCTTCTAACTTTGAAGCTGGCTATTGCCCTTGGCGCGGCCGGGAGCGGGGCTGTGGCAGGCAGCCCTCTCCCCATGCTGCGGGGCTGCGCGGCGCGGCGCGGCGCTGCCCGCGGCTGTTTAACTGCGCCGGCAGCGCGGGCAGGAGCGCCGCCGGGTCCCGGGGGGAGGACCACGGAGGGAGGGAGGTGTGTGGGGGGGGACGGGACACGGGGACGCTGCTGTCGCCTGGCAACGCTGCATCCCTGCCCCGAGCATCCCTCCCCCGGCGCCCCGATTGGACGGGGCCGGGNGCGACTTGTCGCATCCTCAACAAGCCGGGAGCGGGCAGGGGGGACTGAGAGCAGACGGAGAGCCGAGGCAGTTCAGGGTGTTGTATCAGCGTCCTCCTGCCTTCTCCCTTCCAGCTGGCTTGATAAATTTGCTTCTGCTCTACGTCTCCTAGAAAAAGAATGTATTTGTATGTATACGTATACATATATGTACAGCTATAGATACAAAATATACAAATATATGTCTTTATATATAGATGTCTATAAGTAATCATCTATTTTCTATATCTGCTATCTGTATTCTTTATGTTACCTCTCTATATTCTCACTCTCCCATATGGGAAGACAGAAGAAAAATAGTTACAGGGGAACAATCACTCCAGAGTGCAGCAAAGCTGGATGCAAAAGGAAAAAGAAAGCTACATTTTGTGTTATATATGTCTGAAAACCAAAGGTTTACATCACCTGGAGTATTAACAGAAGGCCGTGGTCCTAAAGAGAGAATTAAACACCATGAGGTGAGTGTGCTGTAGCAGTCAGTGAGGGTGGATGCGTTGACTTCAGAGAGGGTGAGTTTAAGCTGTGCTGCATGGGGCACCTCTGGTGTCACATGTGGCTTCATTGCTCATTCTCTGCTACGGGCGACAGCGAGCAGCTGCTTCCTGCTGGTTGAGCATAGTACGGAGAGGTTGTCTGTAAAATCCCAATACCTCCCTTTCCATCACAGCTCCGGTTGGGACACTGTGAATTTCTCACCTCTGACTCTTCAGTGGGGAAGCAGCCATCATCTCCCTGAATGCTTCCTACCACCATCAGAATTGTCTCCAGTCCAGCTCCTCACTCGCGTACCATCAGTGCCCAGGTAAAGTGAAGAAAGAGGCACTGCAATCAGGAGCTGCAATCCAGCAGCTCACATGGAACCACTATTGCTTCAGCAGCCCCAGTTCCAGGGAGGCATTATGCCAAAGTAAAATGAAATAAAACAAAAAAAAATCTGTTTCTGCTTTTTAATATCTTATGTTAAGTTATTTAACATCTATTTACTTTTGTGATCTACCCATTACACTTGAGCTACTTGGTTAATTTTATAAGAGTTTTTTCCTTGGAAGCCATGAACATTTGTTGATGTGCATGTTAAACCGTGTCATTAAGCACTTCAAAGTTAAGCAGGGAGCAAAATGAAAGAGTCCAGTTCCTTTCAGGGTTATCCTGCTGTAAACTGTAAAAGTACACGAGACATTGCAATAACATCAGGAAAACTGAAATGAATTGGAAGTCTGCCCCATGTCTTTTAAATCATGGCACAATTTGACAAACAGGTTTGGGATAGTTTTTTTTTTTTCACAGTCTTGCAGGCTGATGGCCAAGAAAGACTAGTGGAAGGAAGGGTCTTATTCTGCATGGCCTTGTACGCAGCAGTCATGGCTCAAAGTGAGTATGAAAGTAATTTTTTGGTTGTATAGGATATAAATCCCACTGTGTATGAAATTGGTCATCGCAGGCACCAAGTGGAATTTGGCTGAGATGTGTTGTATGTTTGCAGCAGGGCACTTAGAGGTAAGGAGGTGACTTGGTCATTCATGCCTTTGCTTTGGGAAGCGTCCTTGGCACTGATGTTCTCTCTTTTTCCATGCCTGCTGCTGTGCAATGTCTGATAATGATCTCTAACATTGCTACTACTTGTATTTACACTTGATTTATTGCTACTGAGAAGCAGGGAAGCAAACCTGACCAGCCGACCAAGCTCTAGGTGAAGGCACAAGGGTTTCAGTCCCACTTTCTGCCAGTGTTCTTCCTCAGCTGGTTCTCCTAACACAACGGGGTCTCATTTTAGCCAAAAGAGAAATTATCCCGGTCTTTCCAAAGCGGGATCCTGGAGAACTTATTTCAACGTAAAACTCTGGCCGAACCACCTTTATTTTTGTAGGGAAAACAACTGTGCCTCAATTCCCTTTTGGGATAGCGCGTGCTACATCCAGAGGGTGGTATGAAGATGCAGTCCCATACTGGGCATGCGTTTTCAGACAGTCAGATGCTAAGACTTACAGGTACACACAGTAGTACAATGCAGAGCAGTCCAAAGATCTCAGTGAAGCTCTGTGCTAAACTGTGTTTGGGTGTTACTAGGCAAATTACTCACCTGAGGCTAAATAGTGCACCTTATGCTATGTTTGATTGGTGATATAGCCATGGTGATACATACACAGCAGTCAGGCAGTATAAGTTCTGCCAGGGGACAGCTTTGAGAAAACAATCAACAGCTCTCAATGTCTTTGACCTGGATCCAAAGAAGGAGTCTTATTATGAAATGTATTCGTTTATTTATTTTCTGTCTCTGACACAAAGGTATAAAAGCAGCATTAAAAGTTTCTGAAATAGCAATATTTTGCCTTTGTGAATTATCTGTTAATGAAATAACAGTTACAGCGAGTTAAAAGCTAGATTCCTTTCAAATTGAGTTCCCACATCAACCAAATTGAGTTTGTAGAAAGCTTTGATAAGCAGAAGAATTTACTTTTATAAAATTCATGAATGTGATTAATTGACAGGCTTACCACCACAAATAAACAGACGGATATCTTTTTCTTACATGGAATTTTAGCATGAGCTTCAAGATTGTACACATGGGGACTTTCCAGTTTTACATTTGATGGCAAGATACTGCTCCATCAAAACACTTCGTAGGGTTCCCTAACTTGCTGTAAGCAGCTGTTTTGAGACACGCTCAAGTTATTTGCAGATTAAAGACTAAAGCGATGCTTTACAAAAATTGCAAGTGTGCATGTACAGCCGGTGAGTGAGATATGGATTGGGTCCAGCCTACCTGAATAATTCATGAGGCCTATGATCTTTCCTCCTTTCCTGGGGACCTTACAGAAATGGACAGGGAATAGGGCCATGGATCAATGAGTTTTTTCCAGCAAATTGCTCCCTGCCACCTGATTTCTAACAGCTCTGCAGCTGTTTCCTTTGTGTGTGACTGGGCATAATCCCACTCCGCAGCAGTTGTCCTGAGCTAACAGTTATGGTCATCACCACAGGACCAAGCCTAGCATATCTCAGTGATTTGGGGCACACATCAGCAGCACCTAGAGATGATATCATGTTCTCCTGGGAGTCTGCCAATGTGAGGGTGCAAAACACCGGTTTGATGGAATAGGGGGGCTACTCTCCCATTTTTGCTTAGGCACAGGGGTTTAGATGTGTCTTCACAACACTGTGGCCATGGCAGTCTCCACCTTTGGTGATACAATGGCAAAAAGTTCATAGTGGCTGATGCAAAGATCTACAAACCCCACACAGTCTGGCTCATCCCTACCTGCCTATGTCCTTCACTGACGTACTCCAAAGGAACAGCCCAACAGCCCAGGGCTTTCAGAAGGACATGTGTCCCCACCTGGTAATCCCTAGGGGAGATCCATAGCTATAAAAAGCATAAGGGGTGTCACTCTGTCATACAAAAGGGCCTCATGGATCACCATGGAAAATTAGGAACTGTACCAAGAAGTGGCAATCTAGTGAGTTTCTCCTGGGACAAGTATGCACTTTTTTCTCTCTTAACAACACTGATGGTTGATTAACTTCATCATGAAGCTCATCAAAATGTAATGTCTTCTTTTCTTGTTACGTGATTTTGAGGAGATTTTAGGTCAATACACATAGTGCAAATAGTCCCCATGTACATTACTATTAAAACCTCTTACCTTCTTACAGCTGATTCGTGTGACACACATTGGGACTTCAGTGACATTGTTATTTCCTGTCAGATGTCCAGTGAGGACTTTTTCAGCTGAATGAAGGGATATTGGCCTAGCACCATGATGGAGAATATGCCATGACGTGGTCAGGCATTTCTTGGGCAGCCTGAGTCTTTCTCAGCCACAAGGATAGTGGAGGCTCTGTCTACAAGGCCCAACACAACAAAACTGTGAGCTTCACATGGTGCGATATGGCACATGAAAGACTGCATTCAACCCTGTCTGTGTACGTGCAGCAGCACCCTCCCTTCTGCCTCCAGCTCCCGTGACCATCAGTGTCTCTACCTCCCCCTTCTCCTCAGCCTCCTTTCTCAATCCATCTTTCCCACTTCCTTCAGTTTCCCTCTGCCTTTCTCACCTTCTTCTCTTTTACTCTTTAGACAGTTGGCTGCCTGCTCATGCCTGTTGGCCATGTCTCCAGTTAACCCCAAGGTTTCCTTGCCCCTTCTCAGCAGAGACCTCTTTCCATGGAAAAAAAAACAGCAGCTGTTGTTCATCTTCATCAGCTACAACAGGGGAAAAGGTCTGGTTTTACTGTGGGAACCAGCTGCCCTCTTTCCACCTCTGCTTCCTTCTCAGAAGTCAGGTTTCCCAACATGGGATACACATGACACCCAGCTGTTGTCCAAGTGGGGCTCCTTCACAAAAATACATGAACAGGCAAGGCTCCCTCCAGGTCTCTGACAGATATACAAGTATACACACTCCACTTGCACCCCACAACCCTTCCCTAGCCAAAATCCAGTTTGTGCAGGTACAGGGATAAACACAACACAGGCTCTGTCTGATGTACGCCTGATACGTGCAGCACACTTTAAAACACCTCCGGTTTCCATTGCTCATTACTCTGGAGCCAAGGTCCACCATCAGTCTGCAACTTCTCGCTCCATCCTCCCCTAAGTCTGTGATATAGGAGGTGATGTTTGTTTTCTGAAAGGAGCCTAACCTTTCCCAAAAGGACCAGGCTTCTTCCTCATAATGGGACAGGGCATGGCACAGTAGCACATTCCAGTCTCTGTCACGTTCTTTAAATTAATACATGCAGATGACCCCATTCTACAAAACCCTGACAGTTATCTGTTTTTCCTACCATGTGAATAATTGGGTACCAGATACCGGAATCACCTAACACATTTTGCTTTTGACTTAAGTCACCTTTATGTTTCTGTGCATTATTATTATCTTTATTAGTATTTCAGCTGCTAGCAAGCTGGCTTCTTCAAACTACTCCTTCCTCCCCCATGAAAATCCTCTAACAACATCTCTTCTGAAACTCTTTCCCTTCCCCCATCTCTCTTCTCTGTAGGAATTACTGCATTTACATACTTTGTTTAAGGTGCTTAGGAATTATTGACAAGTTTGCTTTGCCCCTGGGGGGGTTGTGCGACACAGTCAAGCTGTGAGCCACTTAAAGCGTTGACTGCCTGAGAGAAGGGATTGCTTGTGACTCTGAATTAGGGCACGGGCCAAGAAATGTAGCACAGTGCTGTCAGGGGCTGTGGCGCATAGATCCATTTCCTTTATAATCCTATCGTATCTATGACCTACCACATACAGAGCAAGGCAAAAGATCTGCATTTTCCCATTAGCTCAAGATATGGGCTTCCTGTGAAATAAATTTACTCACAGCCCCTGTGCCACTGCTTCTCAAGCCTGAAAACCCTGTTTTTATTATGTCAGTGAGTGTATTTCAGACTCCCTTCACACTGAGAATCCATCTGGATATACTACTGTTGAAATGTCCTGCTGAGGTTCTGCTTTGCCACTAGTTAAAAATGAATGGCTAAATTTATAAACAGGAAGTTTATTGTGTTTGTCTGCTGAAAGATATTCTGGATTTTGTCTTGGCTGGGATTTTTGTTGGTGGTTTTTTGCTTTTTTATTATTATTATTTTTTCTTTTTCCCAACCATTCAATTTTACTAGCAGTACTGAAAGGAACAGTCAGTCCAGAGTTAGAAAGCTGAAATAAAGGAATTAAGTTCCTGGAAATGAGACTGGGGGAAAAAAAAAAAGAAAAATAACCCCAAGCCAGTCACCAGCTAAGGATCTTGGCTTTCCCTTAAGAAAGACAAGCCATTTTCCTACAAGGAAGACATATCTGTGCTTGGAAAACTGCTACTAGCGCAAAATATAATTGAGTAGATGGTGACGAAAATAGCACTTGGGCTGTTTTAAACCCTTTTATTGAATGTGTCTTTTTTTTTTTTTTTTTTGTCAGAATGCTGTTGTCCTCTCTAATTTAAGAAAAGAGAGGAGATACAGGCAGATTGAGAGAGTTGTATCTTTTTCTTCAACTTGTTCTATTTAAATTGTACACCAGTAAATGTCGTTAGGAGAATAACTTAAGGTAGCAAAGCAATTCAAATTTAGGAAATATGAAAATTAACATTGACAGTGGAATCTTAATTCAGCTCCCTTGTGCATGTGCATGTTGGTACACTCTTTAAATGGTTTAATACTGTCTTTTTTCTTTTTCAGAGAATCCTGACACATTCAGTGTCCGAAAGAAATAGGACTTCATCAATGGTTTGATTTCTCTACATTGCCCAGTGACTCTGCCTTGCACACTGCGCACTATTCTTACCCTGTTAGAGAGAGAATGGTCCATTTCTTCTTCAGCAATACATGCAACTGTTTTGCAAAGGTTTTTTTAGTTTTGGAGCTGTTTTTTTTTTTTCCTTCCCATTTAGTTTTACTACATTTCTGAGGTGAGGGCTGGTGTGTTAGATTTCCATTTCACAGATGGGGCACAGGCATTACAACCTGAAAGTGTTTGTGGCTTCTGAGTGTCTGATTTTACACATGTAGGAGGTATGCACTTTCTGAATAGTTCACATTATACCTTGAAATAATGGCTGTTGCTCACCTTATTTTAAGTTGGTGCTCCAAGTTACTGGGTTTTATTGGGTTCTAGTTTCGCTGGGAAAGCAATATAGTTTTCTTAGACTCATTATTATAAGTGACTACGTCTTTTTGTATGAAATTATGCATAGAGAAAATCAACATGGAAAAATCCATCCCAACAGTTAAATTTTGGCAAAATTGCAAGCCATTATAATCAGAGCTTCATGATGGGAAAAGCACAGTAGTTAGACTACTACCTGGTATCATTCTTGGACTTCTAACAGACTCCAGTAACTTGGTACTAAATCATGAAGAGAATTTGGTTTAAAATACTAATTGACATCAGCAGGATAATGATCATACATTATCCAAAGCTTATTGATACCGTCACTCCGCAAAACTGATTTCGTGAGTCCTGTGAGATGGTGGGGGGGCAGGTGGCTTGCTCTTTCATTGCTCTCTCTCTCTTACAGGCTCTTCGCCAAACATACGTTATTTTCAAACTTCATAAGGACATATTTGTGTGGGTCTCTCCCCCCTGCTTCCCAAATGAGGAAAGGCTGAAATCACCTGCAGATAGTTGGTAGGGATGGTAGCCTGCTCAGACTTCCTATTAGAGGGGCTGCCAGTGTTGGCTCTTCTGTAGTGATAAGGCCCAAGCTGTGCGTCTGTCCTAGATAGTGTGACTGTAGGTTTGTGACAGTAATTCCGTTTATGCATCCTAATTTTCCATGTAAAGGCTCAATGAAGGAAAAAACCTTAATTTTCCAAGTAATAAATGGCAACCAACATCAAACCGTATCACTGTCGTATGTCCTTATGTCACCTAGCTTAACTTTACGGCATGCTGTGGAAGGTCGGGACTTTGGCCTACTGTGGAGGAAGGGTTTTGGGAGGGAAAAGAAAAAAAAAGTGAGAAGATCCCCAAAGTACTGGTCCTAGAGGGATTATGGCCTGGTAGTTTTCTTATGGTGTGGAACAGTTAATGGAGGTGTGACATGTGGTGACAGTTATCAGAGCCTGGCCTGGTAACAGAGATAAATTTCTAAGAACAGTATTATGGGATCACACCAAGTATCCATCCAGTCACGGTCAGTAGCAGACGCTTAGAAAAACATGGGGACTGGACAAAGTAGAATTTTTTTCTCTTTAGATACCACTTCTGGTTTCCAGTAACCTGTGCTTTAGGGACTTTAATCTTCTTTTGATCCAATTATTCTGTTTGCCTTCACAAAACCCTGCTGCGGGGAATTCCTTCACCGAATTAGGCAGTGTGTGAAAATCACTTCCATTTTCTGCATTTTAAGCCTGTATCAGTCAGAACCCTGATTCACTGTATTCCAAGAAACCACAAATACTTTTTCCTTCCTCATCCTCTTCACACTGTTCATGGCTTTAGACATTTGCCATACCCCTCCTCCACATGAAAGTTGAAAAATTCTAGCCTGCTTAGTTTTCCTTGGCCATAATTTGCTTCTGACCACATTTTTGCCCTTCTCTATTCTCTTTCAGCTTCACAGTACATTTTTCTGAGATCAGCAGACCACCATTTGGAGCCCTCAAGGTGTGGGAGAAATACCTATTATTACAGTGTCATAATGATGATATTGGTTTTCTTTATTTTTTTTCTGTTCCTTCCTAATAATTCCTCACATTTTCTTTGTCATTTTGGCAGCTGAGCTGGCATTTTCAGAGAACTATCCTAAGCAGTAATAGTTAATTTAGAGTCCGTTTTATCATACGCCTAGATGGAGTTCTTTTTTGCCTCATCTGCAGTGTTTCACATTCATCGACAGTGACTTTCATCTGCAATTTTATTGTCCAGTCAGTCAATATTGAGAGATCCTTTTGTGCCTTGTAGCTGTTAGTTTTACTTTTTACCATTCTGAATACCTCTCTGTATGAGTAACAGTCTCATATCTCCTTAGTCAGTCATTTTCCGTATCTTTCCAGACTATGTTAAGCGATAGAGGTCCCAGAACAGACATTTGAGGAACACAGTGGGGGGGGTCTTCCTTCATAACGAAAATTGAACATGAATCCCTACCCTTTGCTTCCTCATTTTTAGGCACCTTCTACCTCCTCTTGTCTTCACTAAGTTTTCTTGAGGGTATTTTATGAAGATTTGTCAAAAATGTTGCGAAGATCCACATATAGTTCACCTGTATCTCTTTGCTTATGGACTCCCAAGTGCCATGTGCAGCATGGCTTTCTCCATTTCGAGAACCTATTCCCAACAGATTTTTCCACACATAGTTAACACCGTTCCTTGTCACAGTTTTCTGAGCAGTTTTCTGGTATGACAGACAGACTTATTTGTCTGTATTTCTCCAGATCACCCCCAGAATGTTTTTAAACGGCACCTGACATTTTCTATTCCTTGGGTAGCAGCGCTGATTTAAGAAATAGGTTACAGACCACAGGCAGTAGGTCGCTGGTTTCATATCTGAATACCTTTATCGCTTGGGTCTGGCAAATTTTTATTGTTCATTTTATCATTTTTTATATATCCCTGCTCTTGACAACTAGATTTGAGGCAGTTCCTCAGACTTGTCATCTGTAAAGAAAGGCTATGGTGAACACTGATGCAAAAAAATCATTTGTGTTTTCTGTTATAGCCTTAACATCCTTCAGTGCTTCTTCTATACCTGAACTATTTATTGACCCTTTAACTCTGCTTTCTTCTGATGTAGCAAAGAAAAAAATGCTATTTACTTTTATGCTTTTTTTTGCACCTTGCACCTCCAAACCTTTTTCAGTTTAATGCATGACACTGAAGATTTTATATATCATAAAGCAATTGCCTAAATCCTATGTCTAAGACCAATAGGCATCTACTGCAGAAGGGGGGAAAATATAAATAAGCTATGCTGAAGATGAACTTCAGAACCATTCGTGAAGGCTGGGCTATTTGTGGCCATTTGGATGGCATCTGAAGCAAGTTGTACAACTGTGAGGTAGATGCCAGGACTCCTAAGGTCAATTCAGTGGAATCTCAAAGTACACTTCCAGCTACCTCATCCTTTGGTCCAGTGACACCAGTTTACTTCATCAGTCCTTATCAGGCTGCCAAGGCTTACTATAGAAAGTCTTGCAGAGAAATAAATGGGAAATACTTTGCTGACCCTGCTCAAAAGAACGCTCACTCTTTGGACTGGCTATTTCATTTCTGATTCACTCACCTTTCTGGTCACACTTCTAAACATTAAGAGTATCAGAGATATTACACTAGCAGTAAAAAAGACATTTTTTTCTTTTGTCTTTGTTTCATATTTCCTGAATTTCTTTTATGAGAGCAGAAAAGTAGAAAGGGAAGTGAAATGTCTAACTTATTACACCAGACTGATCAATATATGTCTTTTTTTGCACTACAGTAAAAAGATGAAGTTGGCTTAGTTGGTTTCATAGCTTGCAACTAACTGCTTTGGGCTAGGTAGACCTGAAGGCAATTCCTGCATGCTGATGAATAAAAAGGCTTGAATGTCTGCAGAGAAAAGGTGCTTCTGTCTGGTTCCTACATAATGGGTCTTGTTGACATAGCTCAACTGGAGAAAGAGGAAAACCGGCACCAGGTGCTTACAACAGGCCTGGCAGATTTATTGCAAACACCAAGTTACAACTGCCTGTATATAACATATAAACGTATATTCCTAAGTACTTGAGATGGCCCTACGCTCAGAGGTGACTGTCAGAATAACTCTAACTTTCCCAACTTGCTAATCACAAAGTAATACAAGCTAGTCAAACATATAAACACATAAGAAGACAAGGAAACCGAGAAAAGGCATTTCTGAAGCAAATGCTGATGTTCCCACAGGGGACCAGATTATGTCCTGGTGGAAATGTATGTCAGAGCTGACATTACCCTAGAAGAAAAACACGTGGAAGGACAAAGCTGGAGTCAGAGCCACAGCTGATATAATCTCCAGGCTAAGGCTTATGATAGTTCTCAAGCTTATGTTATTACAAGGATTGTTATATATAACATATTAATTATTTAGGATGTTAGTTATATGTTACGCACAATGCACAAACATGGTGAACAGAAGCCTTAGCTGAGATGTGGTGCCACCACAATAAATGTTTTATGTGTCACTGGGACTTGTCCTTTCTGCAGTTATATTCAGTCAAAATACGCAAATACAATTCCTTGTACAATGCAGTTGTGTTTGGATTGCCAGTTGGATGGCTCCACAGACAAACAGGCTGCAAAACATACGAGTGCAGCTCCATAACCATTATCACAGCCTCTCAATATATGCCGATGCTGGTTTGTACCCCCACAGTGAGTCACTCTAATCTTCCACGTCCTTTCCAAGGTTCCCTCCTGCTCTTCCTAAAAAGTGCATCAACTCATAAACGTTACGGCAATGCTGAGAACCACAGCCCTTGGCTTCAGAGGTGATTATTGCACACACAAGGAAGTATGATGTGAAAATACAGGTATCAAAGCATGTGTGTCATCTCCCTTCTGAGTGGGGCTAAGGCAAAGTGAATGGCACTGCAGAGGCGGTAGATGGGGGAAGCAATAAATCGCTGCCACTGATGAAGCAGATAAGACAGGCAAAGGAAAGATTTGATTTGCCATAGATTACAATCCAAGCAACTGAGACAGAATGAAAAAAGGTCTGAAACCCAACTGATGCATCAGCTGTGAATTATAGCACTGAAAATTAGACCTCAAAAGTGTGAAACACCTATGGCATAAATGGCTACAGTGGACTGGTCACTTTTGGATCACTATATAGCCAATGGAGAGAAACAACACTTTTTTCTTTTTCTTTTTTATTTAAGGAGTGTAATTTGTCTTATCCATTTTAGACATACCTTTTTAGATGCAGGGTGTTAGATGACTCACATCCTTAAATTGCCCATTTCCCTCTCCTAATTGTAAAACGAGTCTTGGGGGCGAATTCAAACAGAGTTGCACCCTAGATGTTTGACCAGATTAACATCTCTGTAAATGCTGTAGTAGATATCTGTGTCCGAATCCTAAAATAAGTCCTGACAGATATGGGGATGTACACGGTGAGGTGATCATGGGGTTCTGCAGCCTCCGCCTCCGGCAATGCTCGTCCTTCTTTCATGGCATGCAGCAGCAGCCCTGTGGTGCCACCCCTGCAGCTCACACGGCCACAGCACGGCCACAAAACCATCCCTCTCCTCTGCAGTGTTACTAACACTGTCACTCGCTGAAACTGAGAGGATTAGAAAAAAATACATAAAGAAAATCCCTACTGCTTTTTTTACCCTGGGGCAGTAAAGGATCGCGATAATGGACACACCAGGATCACCTTGATATATAGAGTGGCTTCCTAGTTGGTCTGGTGTATTTAATTCTTTTGTGCCAGCAGGAAGTTGAAAAGTCTGGACTGCAAAAAGTTTAATTACATAATTATAAGGCTAATTAAAAAGGCACTAGCAAATAAAATAATAAAAAAAAAGCCCTTTTAGGATTTGTAAAACCTTGCCTACTCTAAACCTAAAATTTGTTTCCATGTGACTGAAGGCATTCCTTTAGCAAATGTGAGGAAATAACATTGCAAAGGGAAATAAAAACTACAGATTGTATGGTTTTTAGTTTTCATTTATGTGCTATTTGCCTTAGAGACAGAGCAGCAAATATTTTTGCAACGTTTACTGTTTTGCTCTGAATGACACATTCGTGTTCAAATTTTAATGTTGCTAACAGCTATTCTTTCTGTAAAAACACATTTTTTGTGAACCAACTCTGCTTTTCTTATGTTATTTCTTACAGTGTTAAAACTTCTGCATGCATACCTATGTCAAATACATACCTGCGATACAATATGAATGGGATATATTGCAAAGCCTTTTGGTGACTGCATATAAAATGAACTTTGCAGTCTTTCACTTGCAGTTTCCTAGTCTGTTTCACTCAGATGCTAGCACTGTGAACATCTGTGATGCTCCTAATAAAAACATAACAAACACAGCAAAATAAAACTCAACTCATCTCAAAAGTGACTTTCTTTTAAATGAGGATTTTTCATTTTTTTCTCTGTCCCCAGAATTACACTTGTCTGAAACCTAGAAAAAAAGAGATCCAACACGAGCCATGTTCTACCCTAGTTATGTTTTTTTTTCAGACATGCACCCCTACCCAAATAATTCTATTTGCATAATTAATGCCTCTTTTTAATGGGGAAGGGATGTTTATACCATGAGAAAGGGACTTACAGCGTTTTGATAAGATTTACCAGTTCTTTTAGTATAGGATATTTCTCAGTATTTCAGTTTTTAAGGCCTCGACTTATTAAAAAAAAAATCATTTCAGGTGTTTTGGGGTTTGGGGATGAGCTTCACACATGGAAATTAAGGGCTTGAAGATATACTGAGACATTACCTCTAATGCAGATTTCCTTGGTATTCATAAAACCTCCATCTCATTGCACCTAAAAAATCCCTCATTTTGGGTGTGTCTGCAAGAAACTCTGGAACCTGTGCTGCTGCAGTTGCTGCACAGTGTGGAGCAACCCAGCACCCACCTTTTGCTTAACTCCCATCAGCACCAATGAAATAATTACCTGTTTGCTAAGCATTCCCAGCCTTAGCTGTGAAGCCTGATCTAAACCTGCTTTGCTTGTGACCTTTCACAAATCTGTTTCTCCAGAGCCTGTCACACCCAATGCATGTTACGGGGAGCTTGTGGTGTGCCACCTCTGCGTCCGCAAACCCGGCAGAGATCGAGACGGGCTCCTGCACCGTTGACTGGTGTAATGCCTGGTTTCCCCTTGGGTCTCAGGTTTGTGAGCTTCTGTCTGAGGGCACTGACAAAATAGGTGGAGTTCATCTGATTAAAGACAGATATTGGTAATGTAGACATACTTCTCTCAGCTACTCACCCCGAGCTTGCTTTCTGTATGTCTACCTTAGGATAAGATGAAGTGGCTTCTGAAGGTGCCTTTTCTTCTCCACTGCCTCCAAAGACAACCTCAGGCAACCAGCTCAGGTGGTTTCTGTTTGCATTTGTGCTTTTGGTTTTGTCTTTTTTTTTTCTTTTTCTTTTTCTTATTTTTTTTTTAATTGGTTAGTGGCTCCATTCAGCGTATTCATTCTCGGGATCACTCTTCACAGTCACCTTCCTTGCTTTGAGTGACTGCCTAGAAAGCCTAGCTACCCAGTGAGAGTAGCTGCTACATTTTCAGATGTCATTATACTTCAGTGCCTGAAGTATAACAAACCCGCTGGCAGGTTTGATACAATAACCTTTTGTTAAACTTCTCTTTTCTCCACTAAGCCTTAACTCTTCATGCTTCTTCTCTTGCCCAAGGTTCCTTTGTCTCATTTTCACGGAGACTATTCTATAGCAATTCATTCTGCCCGAGCATGTATTTAAATCCACACTCTTCATCTGGGGTACATTTTCTTGTAGATAAAAGGATGTAGAAGAACAGGACTTAGTAAAGGATCCCAGAAGTTTGTTGTGATGCTGGGAACAATCACTCTTTCTTAGATTACTATGGCAGAAAAAGCTTTTCTCTTCTCAGCCTTTTTTCCATCCTATGCTATTGTTTGGATGGTGAGATTAGTACCACAAATACTTAAAAAATAGGAGTGCTTTTGAGGTGACACCTCATTTCTACTTGATTAATGAGCCAGTGTAATCAATGAATCCTCAGATACCCAATGCTTTGCTTGACGGTATTTGAAAATTCTATACAACTTGTTTCTTTAGTGTTTTAGGGGCTCACAGGAGACCCTCCTGTTCCCCATTCTGTTCTTTCCTCCACTGAATAGCAATATAAAGTCGTACACATAACCCAAAATTTACAAGCTGATATGTTTCCAAACAGTTGTTTTTTTCCCCAGAAAGAAGGGCAACCAGCATATTTTCTCTGCTGTTCAAGTTCACACTGCTCATCAGCCAGACCACTGATAACAAGCATAGCAGACAGAGAGAGAAGAACTATAATTTCCTATTATGTGCATTTTGTTATGGTGTAGAGAAGCCACATTAAAACACCACCTCTAGTTGGGTGAGACCTTGTAATATGAATACAGAGAAAAACAAGTGCAGATGCCAATTACCTTACTAAATTACCTGGGGCGAGCTATCCTTTCTTGTCTGTCCCAAGATGATCCAGCTTGACCTAGGAGTTTGGCTTATGCCTTCAAGCTCTAGTACTTTATGGTTAAGCCTTGGATGCTTGTGGTTCAGTTCCCTGGGGATTGCCTGAGAACACAGTTATCAGACCTATATGTAAGGGAGACAAAAGGTGGAAGAAGAATAAAGAAATGGCTCCTCTATATAAACTAGTGGATCAGGCACAGAGATGGATACATCAAAGTACTTGCAAGCCTAATTTCTCTCTCTCAGAGGGAATGCAGGTGTCTAAACATTTTCCTAGATTTGGCCCAGAGGCTAAGCGGAAGGCTTTCAAAGTACATATAACATTTAAGCACCTAGGTATTTTGTAAGTAAATAGTCTTTAGGTGCTGTTGCACAGAAGCAGCCTGACTTTTAGTTTTCACATGTAAGAGAAGTTCAACTCAGCCTTTTAGACACAACAGTGTACGAAGGCAAGTCAGACAAAACAGCATCCCAAGGAGACTAAATTACCCAAATCTTTCAAGTGTGAGAGGAAAGTGGGAGTACAACCACCAAAACATCCTGGCACTGCAGAGAAAAAGCTCCAAAGGGATCTTGAAAGTTCATGGGTCCCTATTTCTGCCTGCAGACAGGATCCACTGTGCTTTAATCAATCCAGGAAACTTAAAAATTACATCTAATCCTTCACCTTATTTTAAGACCTTTTTTTGATCCTAACGCTAGAATGAAGAGGCTACACCACCTTGACTCAGGCTGTGACCACAAACTATGCTACTTCATAGTACAAAATATTTTTATGTTGTTCTTCCTTCTGCTTCATTTATAGTTAATGGCTTTCAGTGGCAGCTGTTTGCCATGCTGCCCAGTGGAAAAAGGGCTATGCACAAAAACCAGCACACCAGTTTATGTGTAAAATTTTTTCTTGACACTTATGACTCTAAATTTTTGTGTATGAATAATCCCCTATTCTATCAAAGAGATTTCATATAAAGTCTCTGACAGAGCCAGGACCTAAACCCTTATTTCCTGAGTTTTATTCCAAAGCCTGAAGTATTATTTCTCTAAGCACTCACCAGTGTGAGACTACATCAGCTCCTTCACACGTGAGATGAACTGTACTACCAGGGGTCGTATTTGCTATATTATGGTCAGCAACATCCCAGGCAGGATTGGTGGGAGTTTATAGTGCTTACAGCATGGATGGCTACACCTGACTGCGCAGTCTGTTTATAGGGAGGAGATAAACTCTTGAATGGCATTTTCCTGACCTTTGACAGAAGTTAACAACGGGAAGACTCATTCCCTAGAGTTTATGGACTATTGAAATGGACAACAGAAAAAGTTTCTATAAATATATTAGCAATAAAAAGAGGACTAAGGATAATCTCTATCCTCTAGTAGATGGGGCTGGTAACATTGTCACCAAGGATGAGGAAAAGGCTGAGGTCCTTAATGACGTCTTTGCCTCAGTCTTCAGCAGTAGCACCAGTTGTTCCCTGAGTACCCAGACCCCTGAGCCAGAAGACAGGGATGGGGAGCAGAATGAAGCCCCTGTAATCCAAGGGGAAATGGTGAGGGACCTGCTTCTGCACCTGGAGGTACACAAATCTATGGGGCTGGATGGGATCTACCCGAGGGTACTGAGGGAGCTGGTGGAAGTGCTCACCAGGCCACTTTGCATCATTTATGAGCAGTCCTGGCTGACCGGGGAGGTCCCAGCTGACTGGAGGTTGGCAAATGTGACACCCATCCACAAGAAGGG
>VZSZ01008994.1:315541-412127 GCA_013398815.1 Ibidorhyncha struthersii
GTTTAGCCTGGAGAAGAGGAGGCTGAGGGGAGACCTTATCACTCTCTACAAGTACCTGAAAGGAGGTCGTAGAAAGATGGGGATTGACCTCTTCTCCCTAGTGACAAGTGAGAGGACGAAAGGAAATGGGTTCAAGTTATGCCAGGCGAGGTTTAGATGGGATATTAGAAAAAAAATTATCACTGAAAGGGTTATCCAGCATTGGAATAGGTTGCCCAGGGAGGTGGTGGATTCGCCATCCCTGGAGGTGTTTAAAAAAAGGGTAGACGTGGTACTTGGGGATATGGTTTAGAAGTGATTCTTGTCAGGTTAGTTTAATGGTTGGACTTGATGATCTTAAAGGTCCCTTCCACCTTCAGCAATTCTATGATTCTATGATTCTGTTTTGATTTGACCTTCTTTGACTAGAACAGGAGGTTAGACAATTGTCCTGAATGTAGGCACCTGGGATGACACTCCTAAATGGAATGTCATCTGAGATACCCTAGGACATCTGAGCTACCTGTAAGACACAGGAACTACTACAGGCCCATACATTTTTGGAGGAGCAGCTAGAGGCCAGTCAGAACACTACAGAAAGCTGTGTTCAGACAGCTGATTTGCATCCCTATACTGCAGACTCCCCTCATCTTAAACTTAGTCAAGAGGAATCTTGCCCCACCTCTCCACAAGATAGCACCATGATATAAATAATTATAAAAATTTACTTTTGCAGTTCTGTTAATGACAAAAGGAGTGGATGCTTTTGTTTTGTTTCTGAAATGTTCAAAAAATCCCAGGCAACCAAAGGAGAAAAGATCTTGCCCATCTCCTTCTATCTAAGGCCTATCTCTTGGCTTCATCTTCAGCTATATAGACTATTATGCTTTTGGTCAAAATCAGTTGACTTGGTGTGGATATGTCCAAAGCTTAATGAAATCACATAAAATATAATAAGAAGACAAGGACTGCATCTATATCTTTCAACCTTAAGTTCCCCAAGTATTAAATTAACTCATGCAATGACTAAGAAATGTTGTGGCATTAAAAATGTTCAGAGACAGTTAAAGCCCAACTGCTACTCATGACGCAAATTCAAAATGGTCTTCAAATTTATTTTAGGCTGTAATATGATACTTTTTATTTTCCTCCCCCCTCTTGATCTGTTGTGGAAATTAAAGTTGTTGTGGAAGAACAATGGAGTTTTTGGTGACAGATGACCTACCCAGTGAAGTCTCTGGGGTGAATTCCCCTCTAACTTCTACCAGTATGAAGTTAAAAGTAACCCTTAAGACAATTAATGGAACTACACAAGTGAGTTAGTTACATTTATGTGGGAGTATACCCTAGGCGCAATTACTTCCTAATTCACACCTGGACAGTGTTAATGGGGGCAAAAGAAATTTGTGATTTTAACAAGGGAGAAGCTGGCTTAATAATTCATCAATAAAATGTGCATAATAAGCATGATAGTGGATTCTTTACAGAATCAAAACACAAACAAGAATCTCACTTTTTTTCTCAGGGAGGAAAACCACAACACTTAATCTGTATTATTTTAAATCTACCATGTAAACATATTTTTAAAAACCTTTAAATTTAGAATGTAATTTTTACCAGCTCCTGATTACATACAGGCTACATAATCTATCATTGAATCAAATAATCACAATTCCTTTCGGGAAACAGGGAATTATACAAGAGCCTAAAGGAGCACATTGCATAGCAGGCAAGAAACAAACAAATCAGGGGTGAGTAATCAATCTCTGTACCATAAAATGCTAATGTTGTCCTAATAAATAAAAATTCTCTTCCATTGCTTGATATGCTCCCTACCAAGCATGTCACTTAGCCTGTGGTATGCTTTAGTTTAGTTTAAAGTGGCACTACCATTAGTGCTTTAGCAAAATAATAATAGTTCCCTTTCATTTTCATAAAAGTAATTAAACTTATCAGTTTTCTTGTTGATACAACAAGCCAACCAATAAATGGGCAAAAAAAAGTTTAATTTGTGGAATTTTCAAATTAGCATCCTATGCACCAAGGATTATTCAGATATGAGGTTCTGAATTAATGATTTTTATTAAAAAAAGAAGAAGAAGAAATAAGAGTGACATTGGAGGAAAACCGTTCCTGTCAACTTCTGTGCTGACAAAATGGTATTAATTATAGGATAACTACTAAGACTTCATTGCAAGCTCACAGTTTCTTAAGATAAAGTTAACCTGGTGACTCCAGAACAACCCAGAAATTTAAATTGCACTTAAATAAACACATACCTTACCACGGTGAGAAGTGAGTTGTGTGTTAGGATGGACTTGGACTTTTCAAGGCGCATTGAACCTAGAGGATGCACTGAATGGAAGGACAAGTTCCCGTCATGGAATGTAAATTAAATAACTTTGAAAGAAACAGTGCCATGAAATCTGCTCAGACATGAGCAATGAGTTAAGGGAGGAAATAACATTCTTGGAGAATTTATAATTCACGTTGACCAAATTTCAATCCTCTCATGAATCCAAATGCTCAACATATTTTAAAGCAGGTCCTAACATGTTACTCAAAGGCAGGAGCAAAGTCTGTGTTTGATTTATCATCTCAGAGAAGGAAGAAACAAAATGATGGGTGGTCCCCAAGGCTATTTTGCCCAGCTGATGCATTCCCCAACCGACTTGTAATGTTCAATATGATGAGATTCCCTATGCCTTTGAAGGTCAGTTATGCCAGAAAAAAACTCCAGTAAGGACTTTCTGTTGATCTTCCAGCCGTATGCTAGCATGCAAAGGAGGGCATCTGCAAACTCAGCTGCCTCACTATATAAGCAAGGGAAGAAAATTAAAGACATGTGTGTTAAACTCCATTGATTTCATCTCATCACATCATGCTGCCAGAAAGGGTCAGGGTTTGGATGTGTTATGCCTGCCCCTCAGCTGGCAGCTTACAGACAGGGGCAAGGAAGCTGTTGGAAGGAAACCGGCCAAACAGAATATGTCTGATCCCCAGCTGCTGAGAGCTAGGAAGACTCACGTGGATGTTGCCAAATTTTGTTAATAGCTTCTTTTAAACTTTCTGACCCAGGACAGGGATCAGTGAGGATTTGCACTGTAACAAGAACTGTTATTTTTTCCTTTTCTCCATGACACTTTTGTACCTCCTTTAACAAAACATTGTGCCTTATATAGTCATTGCTTGATAGTCCCATGGGTAAGATGCTTGATGTGACACAGGAGACACATAGTTCTTGTTCTGTCATATACCTAGTCTTGGACCAGATCTTCAAAAGTTTTCATACCTCTAAAGGTAAGTATATGTTCCAGCAAGATTTTCAAGTCTGCTAGCCTACAAGTACTTCTGCCTTGGTGGTTTCACTCAAGCTTGTGTACTTTAGGTGCCTATATATTTTCATAACTGAAAATCTCACAAGGTGCCTATCTTTATCAGCCTGTTTTCCCCTTTGTTTCTCAGTATAACAGCTGTCTTTAGCTGATCTTATTCTTTAGAAAATTAGCAGGGTAGAAACTATCTTTCTCTTTTTATATACATATGCAGGCAACACAGCATGAGCAGGCAACAGGGCTTCTGTAATAACAGTGCACAGAGTTTCTGCACTTAATTGGTTGACCACAAGATTTGGGAACAAGAACATTGTCTCTAATCAACACAATTTCTAAACAAGTGTTTTCAACTGCACTTTCAGCCTTCAGGAACTGGAAATGAACAGATCCCCCTCATTTGTAGACCTGTGACCTTAGCAAATACTGGAACCAGAACACGCCAGACCCTTAATGTTTGAAAACATTTATGCAGTAGATATTTGTTTTCACTCCCTGGCCACATCTGATGGCAAACTTGTATTTTAATCAATATATGTTCTTTAATATTATGGCCAGGAAGACAAATAACTGTCTCAGCCTCTAAACTCTTCACTGGGAATGGACAGATGGACAGATTTCAAACCCAGGAGTTTTCACTGTGATCATCTAGTTTACTTTCTTATATGAGAGGTCATTGTATTTCAGCCAGTAAAAGGTGTCGATTTTCAAGTTCACAGTTTGTAGCTAACTCTTAAAGAAATCTTTTACCCTGTTTTGGAGAAATATGGGGCACACTGAGAGTAAACTTTAGGTTCTCCAAAATTTCTTTAACTGCTCAATATGTTAGGATGGCTGGACTTGTGTGACTTATGCAAAGTAACACACAGAGCCAGGAATAAAGTCTAGATTTTGGAGTCCTCATACAATGTTCTCTATGGCAGGAGTCTTGAATTGTATCAAAACCAACATCTGAGTTTTTCCGCAAGCCTCTGACACCTGCCAGACCAGCAGAAGGGTGGTAACTACTGCCTATGCACTAAACTGAAGCGACAGAGTGTGCTGTCAAAACAGCACATTTGTCAAAGAAACATTGAACATTTTACAATATTTTAAGAGAGCAAACAAATCTGTTTTCCAGCAGCAGAAGTGATTACTTCCCCCACCACAAGTTTTAATGTCTATTTAAGTGATAATCTCTGCTGCCTTGAAATACACAAAATAATGAACAGCTGTTCTGGCTGATCAAATGCAGAAGCAAAGTTGAGGTACTAATCTCTCGTAAAAACAGTTTATTGCATGTGGAATACAAAAGCAGTAGGGGGTTATTGTTGATGCAGAACAAACTATAATAGCGATAAGAACCAAATAAATGTAGCTTCATCCTTTTCCTTTCTGAAATCTGACTGTGTTACCTCTATAACAGACATTTGGATGATGTGCACATCAGCTTATTTCTTGGGAGGGTTGATCTGTATTCCCTATCTGGTGCTGTGTCTGGATACAGTGCCTTTACCTGTCTGCGTCATTTAGACTAGTACTTAGTTACCTGTTGGTTATCATAGAATCACCCCTGGTGATCAATGACGTGACAGATGTCCCAGACAGATTGCCCTCACATTCAACATTATGTTTTTGAAGTACACGTGAATTATGTCTGCTTTCCTTTTTACTCCCCATTAATTATCGTTATTCTAATCAAAGCTTCCTAACTTGGAAGGAAAGAAGTGTGCAAGGAGCATAAAAGGAGATGACTTGAAGAGGAAAGAAAAGTTTAGAAGTAGTAAAGACTATGAACTTATCCTGACTGGACTCCAGACTTAAACAAGTGTGATAAACTTGGCCTTATTTTGACCTTATCCACACCATTTTTGAGTTGGGAGCAACCCCATTTGAAATGGTGGAATGAGATCTGGGGAGATATCTTTATTATTAAGGAAGAGTAATATGTCATAGGACTGAACACATGACATTTGCTGAGGAAAGGGCAGTAAAAAGGGAGCCTTCTCCCCTCCTGAATATTGACTCTTCTAAATCTAGTCTGCACTTTTTGCTTTCAGGCTTCTTGCCTGGAAGTAGTTCATCTTGGTCTATGCTGATAGCTTGTCCTTCCCCACTTTTTTCTTTTTGGCTTCCTGGGCAAAGGAAGGAGACGTTCATAAATCTGCCTGAATTTGGGGACTGCAAGTCTACCACATTCTTATGCAAAGGAAGTAGTACTGTATATCCACATAAGACCCATAGCCTGACCCACTCTCAGATGGGGCTTGATCCTGCTGCCCTTATTTTAAATGGACTGAAATCCCCCATGGACCGGGGTACTGCTGAGAGGGGAGGGGTCGGGACAAACACAAGTTCTGAAATGAACGTACTGGCTCATAAAGCTTGTCAGACATTTCCTTGCTCAAATGAGGGAACAGAGACAGATTCTGATTCTTGCTGACCTACAAGGGATTCTCACGTTACGGCCACCTTTCAGCTGGCATAGATAAGATTTCCTTCCTGTCCTCACAGCTGGATGGGAAGGGTGGATGTAAGACATGGGCACAATGCAGATCTTCACCATACTTTTAGTTGTTTAAGAGTCTGTTGGTGTTTCTTAGTTCATGCTGGCTGAGACCAATCCATTCAGGCAAAGGGCTGCAACTCCCCTGCAGTGACTTTTCCCCTTTGCTGCACTGAGCAGAAGCTGTGTATAGAGAAGAATAGGTCTTCTGGGTACCCAACCAGGGCAGTGGAAGTGAATTGTCAAAGGATGACTGTTTTCATTTGAGAACTTGAATTATAAGCCTTTCTGTGCTGTATTGTTTTTAAGAAGATAGTTCATATATAAATCTTTAAAAAGTCATGGATGTCCAATAAATCATCTATGTACACAATGGGTTACATAAAGAAACAGATATTTTAAGACTAAAGTGAAAGTTTCATTTAAGAAAGCTCTGTGTGAATATTTTATGCCCTTATGCCTAGTGATTTTACTGAAAACTATTGAAACCGTGTAAGAAAGAGAACTAAACAACACCATGGCTTCTTAGAATAGCCATTGAATGTATAAGATCAGGCAAACACTGTCACACTACAAATTTTATTCAGGGATTCAAACACGTCAGGATATAGTATTTACTTAAAGAAGGGTCAGGTGAAACATACTGGTGGCTCAAACAGAATCAGGGCCATTGCCAGAAGATGTTCTCAGGGCTGGTGTGTGGCACATCACTTCCTAGAAGCAATCAAAAGTGAAGACCACAAAAAACCAAGCCCACATAGTATGATGCTAACTGGCTTAAATAGTTGGGCCAGAGCCACAGGTGGTGTAAGTTTGTAAAGCTCTGTGGAGGTTTGCTGAGTTACAGAAACAGGGGATTTGGTTATTGGTACTTGAAATTTTTTAGTATATGGATGCAAATGACAGAAGTGTTAGAAGTACAGTGCCTGATTGTCTTCTCAGCTATGTCAGTGTTAATCAGGAGTAACTTCACTGAATTTACTTAACACACTTCTTTCTGCCCTCTGGCTTCCTAATTAGAATTGTGCAAATAGTTGGCTGTGTAGGTCATTGCCTAAAAAAAAATAAGACAAAAAGAAAAAAAAAGTATCTTAGATTGAATAAGGGAATTTAGATGCCATTCGTTGTGCCAAAGGAATTTTGTCTCGGCTTGCAATAGAGAACATGTTTATCTAAGAAGAAAAGACTCAAATTGCTCCAGAGAGGTCTTGTCCGTACTCCAACTCAGGTAAGAAGCAGTTTGGATGTGGGCTTTCCACACACTGCAGGATATTCCAGTATCTGAGGTGTACACAAAAATCAGGAAAATGGGCTCCAGCTTTGTTATTAGTACCTATTCTCCTAAATCTTACCTTCCAGATAATAACGTGCTATTGTGAAAATGTCAAAACAAAATATTTCAGTGTTCTGAAGAGGTGTTTTTTTTTTCCTAGACATGAATGTTGTACAAAGGGTGGTTTGGATCCCTGAAAATATCTTATGTGTAGGACAAATAAGTGATTTATTAGGGCTGTGGTTTTCTTTTTTTTTCCTTTTTCTCTAGCTATTGCTTACGTGTTTGTAAACCAGAAAAAAAGTCAGACCAGTGGGATTATGCTGACAAGTGCCTGATGCAAGCAAGAGGCAAATGGGAGCTGGCGTGTCTGATGGAACCAGACTGTTCCTCTCAGCCCAAGTGAGTAAAGGTCCATTATTCCAGGGCTGCAGCATCAGCAAAGCAATTAAATTAAGGAATTCTACAGACTTCTCACGTAGTTAAAAGGAACAAAACCAGATTGAATTTAGAGCATTACACACCAGGGGAGCAGAATAAGGAGGGTGGGGTTAGAAAATGAAAATCCCAGAGCACAAACCAAAGAGAAGTAAAATGCTCAGCCATAGGAAATGATTATTATGATAGTGAAAAAGAAACATATCATTACTTGCAAGGATTTTGGTTCTATTTTATGAACCCTGTTTTGTATTTATGACCTTTTGACATGTCTGTTAAGATAACCGTGCTCAATTCTCCATGTGCCATGAAGTGTTTTATTAGGCCATTTGTGCCTGATTGAATCTGATACTAGTTGTAAGAGTGGGGATGCGGAAATATCTAGCTATTCAGTAAATAAATACTGTAAGCGCTGTCTGTGAGGACTGACCAGTATCAGCTTTTCTCTTAGAGCTGTGAAGCCTCAAGCGTATGCCTTGAAGTTGCATGGCTCCTTCTGGGACTTATCTCAATCCAAGTAATCTCCTTGAGCAATGGATTCACTTGATGGTTCACAGTATTGCTGCCAAGAAGAGATTTGTCATATCTTTAGACTAAGAGGACAAATTCTGCAGTACTAGCTAACTCCTCTCCACAGGGGAAATCAGCATATTATTCTGGTTATACTGCAGTCCTATGATCAATATATTTGTTCAAATTTAATGCTACATGTGAAAACCAGCAGTCTCATTTTGACAAACAGCTGCAAGCATGTAGTGAACTATATATGGGATTTGTTTCCTTTCCAACTTTATTCTTAACAGAACACATCTGGAATTAATTGTAAATAGTTGAATTTGAAGGTGTCTTGATTTTTGTGGAGGAAAGTTGGCATTCAAATTTTATTCTTCCTAGCTAGTCAATAACAATGTTCTTAGCTTCTGAAACTTGGAGAGATTTATAGCTTCAGCAAACTCTTCCACACTGACATTTTTAAATACACATCATATATTTCACAGAGCTCCTCGGCAAAATTTTTGGACATGCCAACATGATTTAGAAGTCTAGAGTATATTTAAATGTGATTGAAGCATTTAGGAAAACAAACCTCAGTGACTGGGGCTTTGAGCAACCTGGTCTAGTGGAAGGTGTTTCTGCCCATGGCAGGAGGGTTGGAACTAGATGATCTTTAAGGCCCCTTCCAACCCAAGCCATTCTATGATTCTATGACTTTCAGTATGATTTAGACCATCCAGAAGTTAATTTCCAAAATGACACATATGCCTAGATGTAAAACTATTAGATGCTCTGATAGCTATGACCAAGGTATTAAACTTAAGGTTCCATGTTCTTAAGCCAGTGGACAGTGGAAGTCCTTGACAGCTCAACTGTCCCTACTGGGACACTGTCAAGCCCATATATTTGTGGTACTCAGCATATGAAAAAACAATGAAACACTCACAGTGCTGGGAAGAACAGTGAATCTCATGGCTAAGAACCACCTGGAGTAACAGGCAAAGCACCTACCTCTAACTTACTGAAATGTGGCAGCAGTCCTTACACACCCCAAATATACAGATAAGCAGCAAGAAAGGAGTGTTTCGGGTTTCCCAATAACTTGATTGTATTCAAATGAGATGTAAAAAGACTGTTTAGGCTCAAATGCCTCCACCCTCTGAGACAGATGAACTTGCAGCTGTCACATATGAGGAATATATACAACCACCAGGCTTTTGCTTTTGGAGGCAGAGGAGAGAGAAGTATCAGGAAATGGATCTCTGAACTGCTCTTTTTGAAGGGTTCTCACTGTACCTGGGACCATTGAAGGATGACCGAGTTGGAAGTAAAAAGTTGGGAGGAGTGTTTGATGCAGGCAGGTGAAGCAGTTCTTGACTGAAGTGCTCTCCGTACTTGCCTGAGAAATAATGCTTAAAGCTTACTCTGAGGATCAATGTCTATTCACAAAGAAAAGGAATTTGTGTTGAGGTGCCTCTCATATCTCCATATACTGTTTCTAGACTACTGGGTAAAAGACCATCTCCATAGGGTGGTTTGATTCAGACCCTCAGTCCCAGTATGGAGTGCTGAAGCCAGTGAATCTCTGCTTCAGAAGAGGTAACTTTTTTCCTTCCTTCACTTTTTTTTCTTTCTTTTCTTTCTGGCTGCTCTGAAGTCGCAAACCCTAGGAAGGCTGGCATATTCAGCCCTATACGTTTCATCCTTATTGCAGGATATTTTGGGCAAAACTTCTATGGCTCAATGAATTCTGAAAACCTATTCAAATGCTGGGCCCAAAGTTTTATGATAAAACAGGACTGCAGGTTATTAAGTTACAGTGACATTTATAAATGTTACCTGATGTCTTTCAATATTTTTGCACAGTACTTAGCCCAATGGAAGTGAAAAGAGCGGAGTTTAAATATGTACTATATGGGGTGAAACTATTATAAACACTAAGTTAACATATCCCCCTTCAGTTATCTTTGTGACATATACTTAGTGTTAATTAGATCTAAATCTCTCAACTCCTATTTTCTTAACTGTGGGATTTTTTTGAATTGTCCTTTCCTATAGATGTTTGAATTGGATGAGTGTGTGAATTACATAATATATAAGTCTCTGGATTGTTATGACTTAATGGGAAGATATGGACAGAGCTATGCACTGTTATGCTTTTGCTCAAAGTTCACTTGTATAGTTTTTAACTTCCTGAGATCTTTGCTGAGATTAGGTTTTAGGATCACAGCTAATCTTGGAAACCATTTCCAGGCACATTAAGGATGGGAAAATCATCAGAGGTAGGCAGCATGGCTTCACCAAGTGGAAGTCATGCTTCACCAACTTGGTAAACTTCTATGATGAAGTGGTTGTCCTGGCAGATGAAGGAAGAGCGGTGGTTATTGTCTGCCTGGACTTCAGTAAGGCCTTTGACAATGTCTTCCATAAAATCCTCGTAGAGAAGCTGTTGATGAGGCTGGATAAGCAGACAGTGAGGTGAGTTGAAAACTGGCTGAATGGCCAAGCCCCAGAGGGTGGTGATCAGTGGCACAAAGTCTAGTTGGAGACCAGTGACTGTTGGTATAGCCCAGGGATCAATACTGGGTGCAGTCCTGTTTAACATCATCGTTAATGATCTGGATGATGGGACAGAGTGTACCCTCAGCAAGTTTTCTGATGACACCAACCTGGGAGGAGTGGCTGAGAAGCCAGAGGGTCGTGTTGCCATCCAGAGGAAACTTGACAGACTGGACAAATGGGCCAACAGGAACCTCATGAAGTTCACCGAGGGAAAGTGCAGAGTCCTGCATCTGGGAAGGAACAACCCCATGTACCAGTGCAAGATGGGGGCCACCCAACTGGAAAACAGCTTGCAGAAAAGGACCTGGGAGTTCTCATGGACACCGAGTTGAACGTGAGCCAGCAATGCGCCCTTGCAGCAAAGAAGGAAAATGGTATCCTGGGCTGCATGGGACAAAGTATTGCCAGCAAGTTGAAGGTGATCCTTCCTCTCTGCTCAGCACTGGGGAGGCCACACCTGGAGTACTGTTTCCAGATCTGGGCTCCCCAGTACAAGAGATACACGAACATACTGGACAGTGCCTAACGAAGGGCTGTGAAGATGATTAAGAGATTGGAGCATCTCTTCTATGAGGAAAGGCTGAGAAATTGGGATCATTTAACCTAGAGAAGAGAAGGCTCGGGGGGGACTTATCAGTGGATATAAATATGTGAAGGGAGGGTGCCAAGAGGATAGAGCCAGGGTCTTTTCAGGGGTGCCCAGTGTGTATTCAGTTTATGTGGCAACATTTTGGTAGCGGTGAAGGAGGGACTGCAGGGGTGGCTTCTGTTGAGAAGATGCCAAAAGATGCCCCTGTGTTGGACAGAGCCAACGCCAGCTGGCTCCAAGATGGACTCACTGCGGGCCAGAGCTGAGCCATTCAATGATGTTGGTAGTGCCTCTGTGATAACATATTTAAGAAAGTGTGAAAAATGCTGGGCAACAGCAGCTGGAAGAGAGGAGTGAGAATATGTGAGAGCAACACTGCAGACACAAAAGTCAGTGAAGGAGGAGGGGGAGGAGGTGTACCAGGCACTGGAGTGGAGTTTCACCTGCAGCCCATGGTGGGACAGATATCCACCTGCAGCCCGTGGAGGACCCTGCATTGGAGCAGGTGGATATGCCCTGAAGGAAGCTGTGGGCCATGGAGAGTAGCCCATGCTGAAGCAAGTTTGCTAGCAGGACTTGTGACCCCATAGGGCATCCACACTGGAGCAGTCTGTTTCTGAAGGACTGCACCTAGTGGAAAGGACCCACGCTGGAGCAGTTCTTGAGGAACTACAGCCCATGGGAAGGACACATGTTGGAGAAGTTTGGGAAGGACTGTGTCCTGTGGGTGGGACCCCGTGCTGAAGCAGAGGAAGAACATGAGGAGGAATGAGTGGCAGAGATGACATGTTTTAAACTGACCACAGCACCCATTTCCCATCCCCCTGTGTTGCTCAGGAAGGGAGGAGGAAGAAAAGTTAGGAATTGTTAAGGCTGGGAAGAAGGAAGGGGTGGGTGGAAGTTGTTTCTACATTATTTTTTTTATTTCTCACTATCCTAGTCTGATTAATTAGCAATAAATTAAATTAATTTCCCTGAGTTGAGCCTGTTTTGCCTCTGATGGGAATTGGTAAGTGATGTCCTTATTCTTATCTTAATCCATGAGCTTTTTTGTCGTATTTTCTCCCCCTGTTTTGTTGATGGAGGGGGAGTGACTGAGTGGCTTGATGGGGAAATGCAGCCAGCCAAAGTCAACCCAAGGCCAGGACACGAGGCAATGGGCACAAACTGAAACACAGGAGGTTCCCTCTGAACATCAGGTAATGCTTTTTTACTGTGAGGTTGGCTGAGCCTGGAATAGGTTGCCCAGGGAGGCTGTGGAATATCCATCCTTGGAGATATTCAAAAACTGTCTAGACATGCTCCTGGGCAACTGGTTCTTGGTGGCCCTGCTTGAGCAGGGGGATTGGACAAGCTGAACTCCCGAGGTTCCTTCCAACCTTAGTCATTCTGTGATTCTGTGATCACATAACTATAATTATCTACATCAGCTGAACTGGCTGATGACTGTTCTGTGAAGTTTCAGGGTAACAAAACAAATAATAGTGTTTTTCTCATCAGTGCACTGGATTTTATTGAGAACAAGATACTGCAAAAGTAGTGGGATGCTTCATAGTCTAATAACTCTGTTGTCTTAACTTACCTTGACTGGATTCTGGTCTCGTTGTCTCATCATACACTGCAGCGTCTGCAAAGTTAGTTTTGCCTTCCACTGATCCAAAGAAGAAAAGAATTTATTTAATGCAAGGAGAAATATAAAAGCAGAAAATGCTAATTTTCATTTCAATCAATTCATTTCAACCATAATTTCAATCTTTAAACAGAATGTTACTTCAGAATTCATAAACTAGAGATAGCTGTTCTCAGAAATTCAAGTTCAAAATAGTTTTATATCAAAAAGGACGTCAGATAAGTATCTTTTATTACCTAGCATTTCCCTATTTGAAACTCTGGAAATTCCCAAATTAGTTTAGACAAAAGCAGAGTTTCATTCAACTGTCAGAAAAGATCAGGTGTTAGTACAGGCTAGTGACATTAAGGCTGCATGCAGAATTTTTTGGGCAGCATTTCCTCTACCAAATAAACTCTCAAAGTGCTAACAAATGAAACTCTCAATATTACCCAAAGTGAATAGCTACACAGATTCCATTTAGATATCTATTACATATCCCACAGTTTTCACGATGTAGGTGCAAACTCATGTGACTGACTGCCATCATTCAGTCTCCAAAATGAGTTAATATCATACTTCCCCGTGATTTCCATACCCAGGTATTCTGAGTTTGCTCTTAATTCCTCCTAGGGATTATCAGAAGAAAAGGCCTATTCTTGATACAAAAATACTGAGCTGAAAATGCTTCATAATATTTTGTGGGGCAGGATAATTTCACCTGGGAGTGTTCCAAGGAAACTTGTCCTTGGACAAGTTTCACTTTCCAGAGTGGAAGATCACAGTGCAAATCTGTCTCATCGTCTAAAATCTAAAGAATGTTTACATAAAGATAATCATGGAATGGACAGAGAGATCAGGGTTGTAAATGTCTGAAAATAAAGATAAGACCAAATCTGCTGGTATGAGCTTTCTGTGTGGTGCATTTCAGATAATGGCAAGCAGCTGTAAACTGGTATAAGCAGCATTTGTGATTCTCTGCATCAGTGGAGCAATGCCAAAGAGCTCTGGTGTATCAACAAATCCAGGGCAAGTGGCAGCTGCATCTTTCTAGACAGATAAAGCTTCTTCTACTGCAAGTATTTTGAAGAAAACACTTGCATATATACAGTAGTGTATTTGTTTGCATGTGTGCACACATGTGTGTTTACACGTACACACGCACAACTCCGCGAGTATGTGGTGAGCCTGGTAATATCATCTGGTATTAAATTTATCCGTCATCTCTGCTGACAAGAGCAGTTGCTTACAGTCTTGCCAAATGCTAGTCAGAAAGCCTAAATCTTCCATTGTATCAATAACTCTTTTTGGACTCAGTCAGAATAAAGGAGAAAAGTTTTAAAAAACCTAAGAGCCAAGTGAGCAAAAGATCTGGTGGGACTGGGCATAAGGAGGAGAGACTGGAACCAAATGATTGTTGTAGGTGGATGCTGGGACTGGAAGGGTGTGTGAAATGGTCAAAGAACCATGAAAGGTTGAAGGTTTGGCTAGTGAGACAGTTTGGAAAAAGTTGCAAGACCATTTGTTGGTGTACAACATGAAGGCAGCATGAGAATCTGAAATATGGAACATATTTGGGCAGGATGGCTAAGGGCTACAGATCAAAGGGAATGAGAGTTAACATCAAAGTACAAATAAGAAAGTCCTTAGGGCACTAGGAGAAGGGGGAATGATGGCAGTTGTCCAGGAAAAAAGACCGGCCCAAGAGACGAGGGAGGGGAAAGAAGCGTGGGGGTAGGTCAGTACTGGATACGTCTGTATCCTGAGAAGAGGCTTGAGTTGGGGCTCAGAGATGTGAGAAGGTAAAAAAAGAGGAAAGTCTCAAATAAGAGTGAAGAAGAAACCGTATGGCCAAGGAGACGGGAACTGTCTGGGGCATATGTGTTTGCTGTGTGGGAAATGATGGATGGGACTCGCAAGCACTGATGGGCCTTGCTGGCACTGAAGGGTGCTTGGGGGAGAGAAAGCACTAATTTCAGTTGCTAGGCTCAGAATAATCTCATGATGATCCATGAACTGAGATTTTTCATTCTGAGGCTTGTAATTTGCTCATCTCTTTGTAGATTTTCTTATACATACTGAGTAGAACAGCCCAAATTTCAAATCCCTCCACAAAGCATCCTAGAGGTATCTAATCTTCCTAAGAAAAAACATTCCCCATATTTTTTTCTAATATTGAACAATAGTACTCTCAGGAAAGCCTTAGCTCTTTTGATTCAAACAAACTAGTACTGAGACTGCCTGGATACTGCCAGCATGGAAAAATTCTTATTCAAAATGATTAGAAAAGTTATGAGCAACTAATAAAAGATCCTAAAACAGGGAGTATCGACCAACACTAATTACAGGAAATGCTGGAACATTTATAGACACATACATACATATTTGTAGAACAACCTCTAGGCTTGTAACTTTCCTGGATTAATCTCAGCGGAGGGATCCTTTCAAGTGATAACCTAAATATTTTGGTTCCGTATCTTTATAAGCAACCCACGGATTTCCTTGAAAAAATTAATGGAGTCTGACACATAGTTGGGGTTACGGCTGACTGTATGTCTTATTCATTAGAAAGTGTATTTTGCTATAAAAGCGTTCTTTCTTTGTTTGGAAGAAACTGCTTTTTGACTTTATGATTTTTTGAAAGATAAGGCTGAAGCAATTATTTACAGTCATGTTTTATTGTCTGCTAGCACTTCAACTAGCACATAATCCAACACTTGCTGAATTTATCTTTGGTTCCAAAAAAATTTATTTTCTCCTATTACAAATGATGTGACACTTTGGGGAGTTCTTTTGTAGCAGAAATAAGAGGGGCCCTACTAGAAGACTTGCCTTATGTTTTTGAGCTTTAAAATCCTTCATACTGACCTAACAATTATCCAGGATAATGTATATTGATGAATGGAATCAAAACACATTCAAAGTGGCTGTAATTTCACATTCAACCATGAAAGTTACACCTACAGTTTGGTGTATGGTATGAAAACACAAATCACTAGCTATGGAAAGCCAGCCATACTGCGGTGGTATTGGGTGGTTAATAGAAAAGACTTTTACAAGCAGAGCTCTTATTCACAGAAATTAACTGTATTTTTCCAATTATAATGGAGCTGGAAAAATGTTGTTTTAAACATTAAAGCTCATTATACATTCTGACACCGTGGCTTGCACAGAAAAGAGCCTGCTTTCCATCTACTCTCCCTTTGCCTTTTGGTATAAATGAAATGAGGTTACGCGCAAACGCTTAAAACTTGATGATGATGCCCAGCCTGGAAACTCCTACTCAAACACAGGCAGAAGGAAAGATGCTGTGTTGATTCATCTGGCTGCAGGTAAGGGCTATATTCCCTGCTCCTGTATTATGCTATAGGGCATCCTGTTTGTTACACATCAGAGTCTGTGCCCCAGGAACAAGCACTGCTGCGTACGCATATCTTCAGACAAATACTCGGGAGTATGACATTTACTGAGGTGTTATCAAGCAACGAACGCTTAGGACATGAAGCCGAGGGATAGGAAAAAAATGCCCAACAGTAAAATGCCAGCTTCTGGAATGGTCTTAACAACTCCACTGGTCTTTGTGAAAATGCTCGTTTACACCAGCTGAAACCTTGGACCACGATCTTTCAGAATAGACATTCGTTTCCTTAAATTGCCTGTCAAGGGAAACACAATACTCTAGTCTCTGTTACTCAGCTAGCAACTATGTATTTATCATGACACTCCACTTCAACTATGTCCTGCTGCTGTTAGGCATCATCTTAATGTTTCTTTTACCTAAGAAAAGTAAGATTGGTGTCATCTTTGAGATTCAGCTACAACTGCAGTTGACGTCAACTCTTCCAAATTGGGAACCTCAGGAGAAATTCATTAGAAATGGTTACAAATAGTAGCAGTAAAAATATTTGATCTTGAAAATACTAGCGATCCCTCACTAGTCTTTAAATCAAACAAATCTACGAAAGAAGCAGGCACTGGTGCTTCTTTTAGGGCTTGCATGAACCATAAAGTAAAATGTTTGGAAAATACCAATATTTAATGACAAATGCTGTAATTTAGAGTGCAAATGATGTTTTATTTGTCAGCAGTGAAATAACATAACTCAGCCCTTCCAACTTCTGCATCAATCTGCCGTTTTGTTCCCTGACGATGGCTTTGGAGTAAATAGAAAAATAAAATATTTCCTTAAAAACACTGAAATTATTTGTTTTAGGGCTCATAAACATCTTTTATGAAGAGCAGTTTGATAATATCTAATGTTAAGTAACACCAGTGGTGGTGTAACTATTCTAGACTATGGATACCAAAGAAACAGTGTTTAAAGGGTTTTTATTACACCAATAAAATTGTAAAATTAGATCTGCTTTGGGGCACAGAAACCTTGTGAAGCTTGTCTATTTTTTTCCAAATTGATGTGATATTACTGTTACACATATTGCTTTGGACAGCACACAAATGCTGAGGGCAAGTGAAAAGTCCTTGGATCTTTTGAGGTTTGGTTCTTATCTTGCTCATATATGCACTCAAAGAAGTGACCACATCAGGCTTGCTCTGAGTATTCTGGCACCTTGAATATCTGCAAAGCCATTTTATAATCCTTCTTAAAAATGACCTCTGTCATGATGTACACAAAAGTTGACGGTATTAACATCGTTTGTGTGCTGTGATAACATCCCATCATATTAACATATAGGATCTCTTGCTACTCTGCATTCTCCTGTCCATCTACTGATTCCTGCCTTACATTTTATATTGTATGATTGTAAGTGTCATTACAGCCCTTATCATGCTAAGAACATGGTCCATGATCTATGACTATGTTTTCTATCTCAATAACTTAAGAAAGAGACCTAGCATTGATATCAAAGCTACCGTGGTGGTTTTGATGACTTACTTTGTGGAAAGACTGAAGTGCAGAAACAGTGATGCTGCCCAAGTTTGGTAGACTGTTTACGCTGTGGATAGGATTCACCTCATTCTAAGACAGAGGTCCATAGGAGGAAAGGGGAATCACTCTCAAAATGTGGGGTTTTGGTATTCTTTCTTCCCTTCTGAGTATGAGAAATATCTAGATGTTTAAAATTAGAGGAGATGCTTATTGCCTAGATGCCCCTGGTATCTGCTGTGTCTTGTCTGCTTTTATTATATGAAGAGCCAGATCTGTCAGCTCCAGAAAACAAACATAAATAAATAAATAAATAAATAAATCCATCACTGTTCTCTAAAACATGCTGGAAAGTTTAAGTCAGGCACTTACATTAGTAGTTTGAATGCAACTGCTATGCATTATAGTAACAGAAACTGTAAGTGATAGCAATAACACTGGAAAGCTTTTATCAAATTAAGTGAGGATTTTGGATCGGCTCCCAGCAGCTATGGTTTCATTTCTCAGAAACCAGCAACTGGTTATATCTGCAGCACCTTTGCTTGTCGTTCCAGCAAGAGTCCTTATGGCCTGAATGGCTGGTGGGAACTGCTTCTAAGGTATGATGAGTCCTCTAGGTTAAGACATTCTCACACAGCTGGGTGCATGGGTAGTGATTAGTCCTTTCATTGAAATATTGTGATTTGGAATAGGAGTTGTTAATGTTGGTTGACAGTATCTTGGCAGAGAAGAGACAGGCAGTCCCTTCTCCTCCCTCAGTAGTTCCTATATCTGCTGTTTTATTAAAACAGCTCATCATATTTGTAAGCTTCAATGCACAATTCTCCTTAACATACTCCCACATAAGGATCCATTGAACAACTTGCATTGTCTCAGCTACTTTTGAGGATAAACATTTCTCCAGGAATGCTCATGAAACCTACAATCACTAAAGTTTCAAAGATAATAAATATCACCTTCTTCAGCCCATTACAGAAGGCAGTTTCTTTGTTACCTGGGAAGAAAAAAAGTTAGGAGGAATAACATTGCCCTTAAAAAGAACGACAAAAAAGTAGGGTAGTGCGCTAGGACCTCAGCTCAGGAGTATGGTAAAAACTGCGAGCTCAGTCTTGGAATGGAGAAGTTGGAGCTAAATCCATGTTAGAGGAAAAAATATTAATCAGTTACTAATCATACGAGTAACCTTTAAAATTAAGTAAACACCCTTCTCTGGGTTTCTTAGGTGTTCACAGAATCATAGAATGGTTTATGTTGGAAAGAACTGTAAAGATCACTTCATTCCCACCCCCCCNATCCAGCCTGGTCTTGGACACTTCCAGGGATGGGGCAGCCACAACTCCCCTGGGCAACCCGTCCAGTGTCTCACCAATGTCATAGTGAAAAATTTCTTCCTAATATCTACTCTAAATCTCCCCTCTTCCAGTTTGAAGCCATTCCCACTCCTCCTATCACTACATGCCCTTCTAAAAAGTCCTTCTCCAGCCTTCTTGTAGGCCCCCTTCAGATACTGGAAAGCTGCTATAAGGTCTCTGCGGAGCCTTCTCTTCTCCAGTCTGAAAACCCCAACTCTCTCAGCCTGTCCTTATAGGAGAGGTGCTCTAACCTTCTGATCATATTCATGGCCCTCCTCTGGACCTGCTCCCACAGGTTGTCACATCCCAGTCCGGGACATGAGGGATCCACGAGGACCCGTAACGATTCCACGTGTGAGATTAAGACACAAATGATGTCAAATGCCATCTGCTAAACCTTTATTGTTATCTCCCAGCAATGATTACTGAAGTGAGCAATAGAGTAAAGGAAGAAGTAGAGGAAAGGCAGAAGAGAGAAGCAGTATTACAGAGCACAGAAAGAGTATAGGTACCACCACAGGCCCTTCGGCGTCCCAACGGTCGTCTAGTGTCAGTGGTGTCCTGTTGACTCATGATCCTCAGATCACAATGGTGGCGGGGGTTCTGGAGTTCCAGCTGTAGAGGGACATGGCACTAAATTATAGTCGAAGTCTGCTCGATATTTGACCAATCAGTATAGAGGCCACTTTTGCTCGGCCAGTCTTTCTTGGAAGATGGTTGTGTGTCTTCTTGGAAGATGGTTGCTCCTGATGTACCCCTGTGGTAAACAAGATGTGGGTGGTGATCGCGGTGGCACATCTTGCAGCTTAGCTTGGCAAGTTTCATGTGCTCCTTGCGCCTGTTATGAACAGGACGTGTTGGTCTGTTTATGGTAAGCGAATTTTGAGACATTTTGATCGAGGCATCTTAATAGTCTCCTACACAGGTCCATGTCCTTCTTATGTTGAGAGGTCCAGAGCTGGACGCAATATTCCAAGTTGCATCTCATGAGAGTGGAGTAGAGGGGAAGAATCACTTCCCTCGACCTGCTGGCCATGTTTCTTTTGATGCAGCCCAGGATACAGTTGGCTTTCTGGGCTGCAAGTGCACATTCCTGGCTCATTTTGAGTTTCTCATCCACCAATACACCCAAATCCTTCTCCTCAGGGCTGCTCTCAATCCATTCTCCACCCAGCCTGTATTTGTGCTGGGGATTGCCCTGACCCACATGCAGGACCTTGCACTTGGCCTTGTTGAACTTCATCAGGTTTGCACAGGCTACCTCTCAAGCCTGTCCAGGTCCCTCTGGATGGCATCCCTCCCCTCCAGCATGACGACTGCTCCATATAGTTTGGTGTTGTCAGCAAACTTACTGAGGGTACACTCAATCCCAACATCCACGTCACCAACAAAGATGTTAAATCGTACCCGTCCCAGCATAGACCCCTGAAGAACACTGCTTGTCACTGCTCACCACTTGGACATTGAGTCATTAACCGCAACTTTCTGAATGTGGCCATCCAGCCAATTCCTTATCCACCGAGTGGTCCACCCATCAAATCCATGTATCTCCAATTTAGAGACCAGGATGTCATGTGGAACGGTGTCAAATGTTCTATGCAAGTCCATGTGGATGATGTCTGTTGCTCTCCCCTTATCCACCAGTGCTGTAATGTCATTGTAGAAGGCCACCAAATTTGTCAGGCATGACTTGCCCTTAGTGAAGCTGTGTTGGCTGCCACCAACCACCTCCTTATTTTCCATGTGTCTTAGCAGAGTTTTCAGGAGGATCTGCTCCATGATCTTGCCAGGCACAGGGGTGATACTGATAGGCCTGAGTTTCTTGGGTCTTCTTTTTTACACTTTTAAAAAATGGGGGTTATGTTTCCCCTTTTCCAGTCAGTGGGAATTTCACTGGACTGCCATGACTTCTCAAATATGATGGATAGCAGCTTGGCAACTTCATCCGCTGGTTCCCTCAGGACCCGTGGATGAATCTCATCAGGTCCCATGGAATCGTGCATCTTCAGGTTCCTAAGATGGTCTCGAATCTGATCTCCTGCAATGAGCAGTACCTCATTCTCCCAGTCCCTGCCTTTGCCCTCTGTAACTTGGGCAGTGTGGTTAGACCCCTTACCAGTGAAGAATGAGGCAAAAAAGTCACTGAGTGTCTCAGCCTTCTCCATGTCCCAGGTGACCAGGTCTCTCGTTTCCTTCCTGAGTAGGCCATCATTTTCCCTAGTCTTCCTTTTGTAACTGATATACCTATAGAAGGCTTTCTTGTTGTCCTTGACACCTCTGGCGAGATTTACCTCTATCCAGGCTTTACCTTTCCTAACAGAATCACAGAATCACAGAACGGTCAGGGTTGGAAAGGACCTCTGGAGATCATCTAGTCCAACCCCCCTGCCAGAGCCTACAGCAGGTTGCACAGGACGGCGTCCAGGCAGGTTTGGAATGTCTCCAGAGTGGGAGACTCCACAACCTCTCTGGGCAGCCTGTTCCGGTGCTCTGCCACCCTCAAAGGAAAGAGATTCTTCCTCATTGTAAGATGGAACTTCCTGTGTTCAAGTTTGTGCCCGTTGTCTCTTGTTCTATCATTGGGCACCACTGATGAAAGACTGGTCCCATCCCCCTGGCACTCTCCCTTGTAGTATTTATAAGCATTGATAAGATCCCCCCCTCAGTCTTCTTTTCTCTAGACTAAAGAGACCCAAATCCCTCAGCCTTTCCTCATAAGAAAGATGCTCCAATCCCCATATCATCTTAGTAGACCTTTGCTGGACCCTCTCCAGCAGTTCTCTGTCCTTCTTGAACTGGNGCCGCTAACCTGTACTGATGCATGGGGTTATTCCTCCCCAGGTGCAGGACCCTACACTTGCCCTTGTTGAACTTCATAAGGTTTCTCTCCGCCCAACTGTCCAGCCTGTCCAGGTCACACCAAATGGCAGCACAGCCTTCCGGTGTGTCAGCCACCTCTCCCAGTTTTGTGTCATCAGCAAACTTGCTGATGGTACACTTTATCCCTTCATCCAGGTCATTGATGAATATATTAAATATATAATATTTATTAATATATAACATATTTCCTGATCCCTGGCCACTTGGACAATTTCTCTGTATACCTCCCAGGCTACCTGTCCTTGTTTCCACCCTCTGTAGGCTTTCTTTTTATGTTTGAGATTGTCCAAGAACTCCTTGTTCATCCATGCAGGCCTCCTGACGTTTCTGCTTGACTTTCACTGGGACACATTGTTCCTGAGCTTGGAGGAGGTGGTTCTTGAATATTAGCCAGCTTTCTTGGGCCCCTCTTCCTTCCAGGGCTTTATCCCACCGTACTCCAGCAAGTGGATCCCTGAAGAGGCTAAAGTCTGCTCTCCTGAAGTACAGGGTAGCAAGCTTATTGTGCGCCCTCCCCACTGCCCTAAGGATCTCAAATTCCACCACCTCGTGATCACTGCAGCCAAGGCTGCCCTTGAACATGACATTCCCCACCAGCCCCTCCTTGTTGGTGAGAACAAGGTCCAGTGTGCCACCTCTCCTCATTGGTTCTTCTGTCACTTGGAGAATGAAGTTATTGTCAACGCATTCGAGGATCTACCTGGATTGCTTATGGCCTTCTGTGTTGTCCTTCCAAGAAATATCAGGGTGTTTGAAGTCCCCCATGAGGACCAGGGCTTGTGAATGTGAAGCTGCTCCTAGCTGAGTTATCCAGGTTATTTCTTTTCATACTCCTTAAGCACAGGCAACCTTTGTCTAAATCACACAAGATGGTTGAAGAATTTTAGTGGATAATACAGGGAGAATTTACTAAATAAAGATTGTATGGAGACCAACTTCCTGAAGTGGCTTGTTCCCTTAAGCTTGTTCCTACTTTAAAATAGAATTCAGTGGTGACTTAGGCTTTTGGGAGCCTTGCATCTCTAGTAATTTGTAGGACTAAGGCTCTTCCATCCTGTAAAGTCTACTGCATTCCAGCTGCCTTTGGAAGCTCTAAAGTAATTTGCTTGGATACAAAAAGCAGTGTAGTAGGTTTGCATGGCAGTTTGCCCGGACTAATATAGCTACTTCTAGCTGTGTTAATTAGTCACAGTGGAGTTCCACAATAAAGCTTGTTTGTTCAGCACTTGCTCAGGTATCTTTGTGCTGCATTGCTTTATGTCATATAGGTATAGTCTCGGGTGTTTCTAAAATTGTAATCACTTGCCTAAGGGGAAATTAATGTAAAAATATCCATGAAGATTCCAGGTTTTGTAGCTGCTTGTTGATTTCCAGATCAGATGGTCTCAGTCTGGGCCAAATCTCCTCTGCAATACCTCAGTCCATCAGCGGGGAAGTTTCAACAGGACTAGGTGTGAACCAAAGTACTTTTTAGCCCTTGACATGCTGTTAAAATGTGAGCCATAAACTCCATCCCTGTCCCACATGGCTCTGTTGACATTGCAGAACTAACTCAAATGAAGCATGATTTAAATGTGTTTAGAAGAAAGGTTGCCTTGAGTAAATGATTCCCAGTAGAAGCCACAGGAGTAGGACTCACCAGGTCCCTTATATCTATGTTATAATTTGTGGAATATCTGTAGGCTTCCTTCAGGGCTGTATTCACCATCCAATTTGGAAGCAGAGTTGAAAATACAGTGTGAAGCTGTAGAGAACAAACTGTATCCAGTTTTATTTTAGTTCAGTTCTGGTTTGGATGGGACTATTAGGAGTTAGCTTCTCCTCCACTGGAGTTATGGTCTGATACAAACTCAAAAAAGCAATAAGTGACCCACAGAGTTCACTCCTTTTTACAGCTTTCTAAAGCCTCTTCTGCTGTCTTTCCCCCATTTGTTAAGCTAGGAATGATAACAGGGGAAATGCATAAGAAGTCAATATGTTGAGAAAAAGAGGACATTTTTTATTTAGCCCCTTGTTGGATTAGAATTGTAATTCTATGTTTCTTTTCTCTGTGAATGTCACACTGGTGAAAGGTGCCAGACTGACATGCCTGGAGAATGAATACCTCTTTTTATGCACAGTCAGAGCCTTAACACATCAGAAGTTCTGGGCTAGTAAATCTCCCTAATCCCAAGAGGTAAATTCCTAAAAGATGTTGTTGGTATATGTTAATTATTTTCGCCGAGATGGAACTCAAAGTGAGAGAGAAAGGAGATAAAGAAACACAGAGGCATGCCTGATAATCCTGAACATATTGTCAGGAAAGGCCTCTCTGTCTGGTTGATAAAGAAATGTACTGCTCTCTCATTTTGTTTTGAATGTGCCTACTAATTTCATATCAAATGTCAGAGCCTTCGACCACTCTGCAGCTGACCCATGCAATGCTAACAAAAAGCTGCAAACCCAAAACTTTTAGCTTCAGGTGATGCATTTTCTTGAAGACACAACAACTGTGACAGTTATTCTTAAAATGTGATTTTTCTACTCATGAACAGCAGCAGTTCAGATTTCTAAAAATAACTGGCATCTTTGCACGCCAGAGCTGAGAGGTCTAAAGGAATGTGCCAATTAATTGACTAGGGAACTTAAAAATGGAAACCTGTCAGATGGATGTGTCTGGACTGTAGATGGTGGGGGAAAGGAAGATGGAGAACAACGTGTGTGCTGGCATTTCTAGCCAATCATGTAGCTTGGAGTAGGCACTCTGAGCCAGGTGATACTAATGGGGAAGGAGCTGTTGCTCCACATCCTCTCTCCTTTGCCAATCTTAACTGACTCATTGCTTTGGAAATTCTCGACTAACATATTCATTCATTTCTCACAGAAACTAAGTGTTTCAGCCAGAAATAAAACAGAAGACGGCTAGTAGCGACATCTCTATGAAGAATTCTTAACGCATGACTTTGCATCTCAGAAACTTCAGAGAAGTTATAATTTATTCCTTTTCCTGCTTTGCAGTATGTCTAATGCCTTTGGTATAAAATCTGCATGACCCAACTGCTTATATTAACAGCAGTATTGAAAAGTGTTTCTTGGTTATATATCCTTCATTCCATCATGCACAATACCCAGGACATTGAGTTACCAACCACACACTTGATGGAAGAAGAACGGTCCACCCTCGTTACAGCAGGGAATATGAAGCCTGTTTTTCTTTGCATCCGTGCCCTTTACATTCCCCCTGTGCAGCTCATAGGGCTTCTAACTCCTTCCTGATTCCTCTACAGGTTTTCTGGGTAAATAGGATGCCCGTGCACTAGCTTTTTAAAATTATGACCACTTGGACATGGGGGCAGTACCTGTACTGAGCAACCCTGATTTCCCTCTCTCACAGAGGGTGAAAAGCTGGCATTTAGATGCCTTTTGCCATGGTGGTGGAAATACTTTGAGTCTCTTACCTCTCCCTAACCAACATTTTTCATCAAATGCTTATGAACTCTCTCCTTAAACCACCTGTCTTTCGGTAAAATTAAGCTGTTCTTGCATATTTGGTTTAGAAATTCTTTTGAGCAGGTGATAGAATGATTGTTTTCATGTTAAACATTCAAACAGCCTAAAACCATCTTTGGTGTTGATACATTGTCTTTCTGGCCAGAAAATCTCCAGCAAAACTGTTTTTCCTTGGAAAACTGACTTTTTAACAGAAGCACTTTACAAAATATTTCTATTTTAGGTGGATAATTTTTATATTTCCTCCCAAAAAAATCTCCCTGTCAAACCAAAACATTTCAACTGTGAAAATCCTTTATGGCAGTTGTGACTGATGGTGCCTGAATGCAGTGTACCCTTCTTCTTTAGGTCTTCTCTGCTTCAAACTGATTGCATTGCTGACTGTCAGCTCCCATCACACACAATCCCCAAGAGAACAGGTTTATGATGTCTCATGGGAGTCAGTTTGCTCTAAAGAGATTGTCTGCAGAGGAGAAATGGACCGTGAAGAACCAGGGAGTCACCTCCCATAAGGCACTGCAGAAACATTTCCAAGAAAACATTTTATCTTTGCACTTTAAAAAAGTCTTTTTATTTTTGGGAGTAGACCCATTTCTGATATCCAACCAGCGTATTTTTGGAAGATTTTCTTATGAATTATTCAGTATTCCTGTGCATTCTTCTCGCCAATAAAACTCTTAGATTGGAGACATTTCTGAACGGTCTTGCAAGGACAGTCTGCAGTGACAGCATAGAGATGATAGAGTCAGCCGACTCAACCAGCTGTCATAGTGCTGAGCTGTCCACAAACACAGGAGCATGCCAGAGATGGAGTTATGACCGTAAGAGTCTCACAGTCAGCATATTGATTCGGTTTTGAGGAGTAATGTATGATGCCATATGGTGGAGTTAATCTTGTTTATCAGTGCTTCCCCATCCATTTAGTTCATAGTAGGGATTATCAGACAAATAGCTACTGCTGCCACCTTCTGCAGGGCAAGACACTGGTGTGAGTGGTCTGAGGACGTCCCAGCAGGAGAGTGCCTGTCAGAGACTGAACTGAGATAAGAAAGCTCATCCTTTCTAAGTTATGCCAAAACACCCAACATGTGACAAGTAAATAGCTCAGCTCTGAGAGAGATTTCTACTGGACCTAGCAAACTGTTTTCTTATTTCAGCTTCCAATTTCTGCATTATAGTCAAAAGACTCTATTGCCAAAGGCTTTTCTGTAATGAATTTATTGACAAATTCCTATGTACTGATATACGAGTATAGTTTAATTCCTTAACAATTGCAGGTTTCTTGTTCATGCCTGTGCTTTTTCAAGGTTAACACCAATCCATTTTTCATGCTATTTTACTTTACTTATAACCTGCCTTTGCAGCAGGTAATGTTATTTCACTGCCCACCTTGGGCATCTGTGTTTGCATGAATTTGATGCTCCACTCAGCCAACTGCAATGGGGAATTATTAGCTACTGACCACAGACATTGTCTGTGAAAGGTTCATGCCTTGAACTATTGATTGGAAAAGTAAATGCTAGACTGAGCGTGGAAACAAGAGATCTTTTCTGTTAGACTTGACAAAACATTGAACACACCCAAAAGGGCCGAATGCCTTTTTGATACGGTCTTGAGTTGGCAGCAGAGTTTCACCTTCTGTAACTTTGCTGGCACCTTTGTATTTTCATATATTTCAAAAGGTCTATGATTGCTTCCAGTGTGAGGTTTGCCTCTGACTCCAATGAGAGTGGACACTTACTTTCTGCCGTTCAGTAGCTACCAGAAGAATGTGTGAGGGTAACTGCTAGAAGAGGGATGCCAGTCACCAGCTAGACCATGTCTACTTTGTTCCAGCAGGAACTGGTGGATATGGCAGCCAATTCACTGCTTGAAGTCTTTGATTCTAATGGGTGAACTTGTATAACATTTTCCTTTTCACACACCACCCTGAGTCATGTTGGGAGGACTACAGGGTGCCAGCTTTTTAATGTCTGTGAGAACCAGAGCAGTGTTCACACTTCCCGATGCATTAGTCATTCAAATTCACCCTCAATCTTTCTTCTGTCATATGTTTATTTGTGCATGAGCAGGTAAGCTTAGAATAAGTTAGAATCTCTTCTTGGGAAGAAGGAGCCGTGTAAAGCATTTCTTCACAAGTTTCGTATTAAAAATCCTGCATCTCCACTGATGTGTGTTTCACTTCTATCTGTGGCCTCTGTAAATCTATCAAGACTGTAAGATACTTGGAAGCAAAAGCTGATTGCATGCTTGGGAAATGCTTTTGAGAAATTTCATCCTCATTCTTCCACTACGAGAAAATGATTCTCCCAATATGAGCAAGAAAGGGATAAAGTTCAACCATCCAAACCCACCTTCTTGACACCCACTTGCACTTCACTCTTGAAGCTCAGTCACATGCTGTGTAATCACTGCACACACACACCAGCTGGCAAAGGGAGACTGAATAGCTGTTGCTATCTTGTGTCAGGAGAGGGTGAGGGTGGGGAAGGAAAAAACAAGAAAAACAAAGTTGGATGAGGGAGACATTTTGTGTCTCCTCCTTATAAACTGTGGTTCTCTCATGTCAAATCCCAGAGAGTGAAAACACAGTGACAAGTTTAGCTCTGTGAGTGCAGTCTGACAAAAAACAATGTTGTCAAACCTGCCTGCTTTTCAGACACTCTCCACCTTCTGCATGTTACAGGTATATGTACAGGTACATGTACATGCATATGTATATGTGTGTGTGTGTATGTATGTATATAAGGCCTGAAGACAGTCAACACTTGTAAGAAATGTGCAAAGTCATCAAAGAATAAATCTCATTCTACATTATTTGGAATTAAACTGTTGAAGAACAAGGAGCCAAGTATCTGCATAATTCCCAATCTGAGCACCAGGTTAAGCACAGGCAGTAATCTTTTCTCTGTCAGTACAGAAATGCACAGAAAATTAAAGAACTGCGATCAGTACCCTGCAAAAAGAGCAAGTGCTTTGCTACTTAGTCTAGTGTTTGGAAGAAAAATAGTTCTAGAAAAAGGAGATTTATTTTCTCCAAAATTATCTGGTTTTCCCACACGCAGTAACAGGAGGTACTCTGTGAACAGTATCCTGCAAACACAACAGTAAAATAAACAACAGAAGTGCAAGTCCCATTATTTGGAAGTAAGCAAGAAAAGGTGAAGAAGCAATTGTATCTTCCCAAACTCCTCCCCAACTGTGAAGATGCCTAACATGCAGACAGCTCTTCAGCAATTTCTACCTTCTGCCTCTTTGCAGCATTGGTGTCCCAAAAACTAAGCAGCTATGCTGTCTCATAGACCAAGAGATTATGTTGTGCCCTTAACCTTCTCCTTCCCACCTTCAGGAGCTCTGTCATGCTGGCTGTGCCCTTTCTCGCACTGAGTTCTCCCTGGGACATCTGAATCTGAATGAATGAAAGTTTGTTCCTTTTGCTCAGACTTGTGCCCTGCTGCTGGAGAGTGCTAGCTGCACCGAAGAGACTCTTGATGGACAAAGAAATAGGTAGGAGCCAAAAAACACAACGCAGGCCAGGCATCCTTCCTCATTTGACAGCAACAGAGTGGTCTGACGGTGGGAGAAGACAACTCCCAGCATCCCATAGCCCTGCAGTCCATGCCGATTGACAATCATTTTCCTGCTCTTGATCAGCTGCACTTACAGCTCAAGCCTGCACATCAGCTGTCTCTCACCAGAAAGACACTACTTTGCTTGTCAAAGCACTCCAATGATGAACAGTTTTTGTCTATGGTCACTTGTCTCACCCTCCTGCAGATCTTGGGTGTAGCTTTGGAAGAGGTTCTGCTGACACCATGGGTTGAACCAGCAATGAGACACTAAGCTTTCTCCTTTTCTGGAAGTGAACATGTGTCTACATCAGTGTTTTAGTTTGAACCAGGAAGATACTTTTTGAAGATGATCTCCCGCTTTTGCCCACCTGTCATGCTTCAATTCACATTGATCATGAGAATCATGCCCATCTTATATACAGCTAAACCAGAAAATGTGCCAGAGGAATACATTCAGTATGCTTCAGCCACTAACAGGTGTTCAATCTACAGGAACAAACGGAAACTGATTCCCAACGCGGCCCCGATAAATGAGCCTACAGTAATGGAAGGTCTGCAGCAATAAATGTTTCACCTTTCAAATATCTTCCATAGACTGTACTATTTAGCAATGTAGACAGATGCTTCCTTCCTTCCTTCACATCCTTCTGCCTTCTTACCTACCTGCCTGCTGCCTTTAACAGGAAAATCGGGTAAAATTTCTGTTATCACAAAACCAGATCCCTCATAACCCCAGTGCTATCTCAGAGAAAGTTGCCACCTGACTATCCTGCTATTCAGAGGGAGCCATCTCCAAAACCACCGTCTGTTTCACCAGGGCTGTATCCCACTCACTCAGACAGGTGTGATCACCAAAGCAGCTCTCAGTTACAAGGAGAGGCTGCTGGAGGTGCAAGGTTAGGAAATGACACTATTCTACTTGGAGCAACATGGATTCAGCCAGTGACCAAGCATGAGAGAAACATGTGACACAAGTTAATTTTATTTGTTTGTTTGTTTTGCAAATATAATGCTAAATTAACTGACAAGGCCAAAATAAAACCATAGAAATAAAATGCAGCAAAATGTGATGACATCTGTTTTTTTTCAAGTTGCACAAAAGAAGTGTTGCTTAAAACTTTGCCAAAAATTAGGAATACCACCCCTCCACCACCCCTGGCCCAGATTTGAAGAAAGACTGTAAATCTCAACTAAAAAAAGATTTACAATTAGATCCCATTTTCTGTGATTAAACTTGGGTGCAGATGTTCACTGTAATTTAAGGCAAATTTAGGTTTATTTAGCTTTACAAACCTTAATTCTTTTATGACTAAGAGTACCCTTAGATAGTTCATCCTTAAAACTGTCTCCCACAGAGGACTAATAACAATGAAGTTACTACATAGTTGTCAAAGACAGTTTCTGTGGGTCAGGTGATACATAACTCATCACCTGAGCCATATCTCCGAGCTTTCAATTATCGATCAGCTAATAAGGCTTTCCTCACAGAACTGAACTAAAGAGAATTATGTTTAAGAGAAAAAGCCTGTAAATCTAATCTTTGTGGGAGATATAAATTTTGTTTCTAGAACCCATACACAAAGGACAAAAATAGATCTGGTTAAAATATTTGTGAAAATTTCATTCCTACAGTCCACACTGAAAGGAAACTTTCATCTCCATACATAACAGAACTGTCTGTAGAAAAGGAAAAAAAATAGAGATTAAATGTGGGATTCACCTAAACTAATTTCAACTCCTTGAAATTTGACTGTCTAAACTAAACCAGTTCTCTTGGCTCTTTATATTGAGCTGTATAGGGTTTGTGTGGCAAGGTTTTGGTAGTGGGAGGGCTACAAGGTTGGCTTCTGTGAGAAGCTACTAGAAGCTTCCCCTATGTCCAATAGAGCCAATGCCAGCCGGCTCCAATACAGATCCACCACCAGTGACAGTGGTAGCACCTCTGGGATAACATATATAAGAAGGGAGTCAAAAAGCCTGCACAACTGCAGCAATTGCAGCCAGAGAGAGGAGTGAGAATATGTGAGAGCAACAACTCTGCAGACACCGAGGTCAGTGAAGAAGGAAGGGGAGAAGGTGCTCCAGGCACTGGAGCAGAGATTCCCCTGCAGCCCGTGGTGAAGACCAAGGGGAGACAGGCTGTCCCACTGCAGCCCATAGATGTTCATGGTGGAGCAGAAGGAAGTTGTGACCCTATAGGAAGCCCACCCTGGAGCACGCTCCTGGCAGGACCTGTGGCCCCATGGAGAGAGGACCCCACACTGGAGCAGGTTTTCTGGCAGGACTTGTGACCTTGTGGGGGACCCACACTGGAGCAGTCTGTTCCTGAAGGACTTCGCCCTGTTGAAGAGATCCACACTAGAGCAGTTCTTGAAGAACTGAAGCCCATGGAAAGGAATCACGTTGGAGAAGTTTGTGGAGGACTGTCTCCCAAAGGAGTGACCCCGTGCTGGAGCAGGGGAAGAGTGTGAGCAGTCCTCCCCCTGAGGAGGAAGGAGCAGCGATGGAAATGTGTGATGAGCTGACCACAACCCCCATTCTCCATCCCTTTGTGCCACTGAGGGGGAGGAGGTAGAGAAACTGGGAGTGAAGTCGAGCCTGGGAAGAAGAGAGGGGTGGGGGGAAGGTGGTTTTAAGATTTGTTTTTATTTCTCATTATCCTCCTCTGATTTGATTGGTAGTAAATTAAATTATTTTTTTCCCCAAGTCAGGTCTGCTTTGCCCATGACAGTAATTGCTGAGTGATCTCTCACTGTCCTTGTCTCGACCCATGAACTTTTCATTATATTTTTTTTTTACTCTCCCCTGTCCAGCTGAGGATGGGAGTGATAGAGTGGCTTTGGTGGGCACCTGGCATCCAGCCAGGGTCAACCCACCACACGAGGACAGAGTGGGAGAAATATCTCTAGAGAGAAATTAATCATCTGTCTTTTAGCCATCTGTCTTACACAGGTACCAGTTGCCTTCAAGAAGCATGTACGTCTCTCCATGGATTGCTGAGCAAATCCAGATAGGCTTAGTAGAACAGTCTTGACCATGAAAGGTCAAGTATGATCAATCCCATGGGTCAGAGAGTTGGTTGGTTATACCTAGGTGGAGTGAAAGGCAGTGGTTTGTTTTGACTTTGAGAATAGCCTAAGACACAGCACAACGTGTCTGACATGAAGGTATCTGATACAAAATACTAAGAAATTACCTTTTTTTCTACTACTGTCATAGTATATGACATTTCTCTGTTTAAAAAACAGTGGTATGTTCTTGTAAAATAGTTGTCCCATGAACACATAAAAAGAAATTCTGAAGAATGCAAATACATGGACAGTGGGTTTTTTCTTTCCCCTTAACTGACTCACTTCATTATTTACTTCAAGTGGTAAAGCTAAATCCACTGTAGAAACATTCAATCCTACGATGTGTTATGGATTTCCAGTGGTGAACTATTAGGTGTTTTGTAATTAACACAGCATGAAAGAACCACCGCTTCCATGGATCTGCAAGTTCACACTTTGCTCTAATGAGACCCAAGATAAATTGTTCCAGTTTCGCTGTATTGGCTACCAAATTGACCCTGGTCCATAGCTCACTTCAGGCTTCTGTAATTCCAGTATCTTGTAGCATGTGCAGATTCACCATCCGCGAATGTCTAAAACTCACTCATGCTGCTCCAGAACCTAAAGCCAGAAGGAAAAACACATATATTCCACTCAGGTTTATATTTTTTCCCTTTCTTTCGCTGTGCAATATAACACTTGCACCCATCTACACTGGTCTTTTCCCCAGAAATGCATCAGGGCAGAACTTGACCCAGTGTCTTAACTATAGTGTTGGAATTATCCTTATTAACAGATGACACCATTTCTCCTTCTCAAAGTGCAAAATGCAGAGTAAAGAGCTGTGAAAGGAGAGAGGCAACTCTATGTCCACACTGTGTTTAATAAACGTTGCCCACAGAGGAGTCTGACACCGTACTTTCTATTCTGGGTCCATTTGTATATACTCTTCATAAGAGGCAGCACATGAATGAGGCTGCTGATTGTTGCTGTCAGCATCCAATGTGAATGCTACAAAAGAATGGATGAGGATATTTCTCTGTACATCAGCACTTCCCGAAACTCCCCTCAGTGATTGCCCGCTGTGAAATGTTAGTGCTCATGCTGGATATGTAGCATAATTTGTGAAATTCCGCAAGCAAAAATCTTCTTTAACAGGTACGGGATGGGGCTCTGCGAAGTTTGGAGGAGGTGGGTCATGAGTTTCACAGACCCTACAGAGCAGCTGGATATCACTAGATCCTGAACTAAACAAAACCAAACCAAAACAAAACGTAATCCTACCTGAGTTTCTAGATGTGATGAGGGTGTATGAACTGAGTGCCACTCACATGTCAAGAGGTGTGAGCAATGATTGACATAGTTGTCTGCTTGTGCTCTCCAAACTGCCATAGCACTGGTAAAGTGCTGGAGAGCTGCTTGGACATGAGTGCAATCTTGTATGAGTGACACAGCAGTGCTATATGAGTGCGTTTTGGTCACATCAGGGGAAAAGTTGACAAAATGCTGGAGGAAGGGAATGGTGGGTCAGTCCATCACTGTCTTTAATATCTGATGGTTAATATGTCTCCTTTTAGAGCCACCTGCAAGGGTGCTCTCAGCACCCTTGTCCCTCCAGGAGGTCAGGCCTGGCTGCCAGGGCTCAGAGTGTCCTCCCTGCCCCAAGACCATAGGAAGAGGCCCCCAATAACCTGTGGGGAGACTACAGGAGGAGCTACCCCCTTCCAGGGCAGCTCTCACCCTCAGTCTCCACCTGAGCTCCAGCCCTTGCCACATCACAGTAAAATATTAGACTGTAACAGCAGTGCAAATTAAACAATTAGCAAAGACCCGGCAGAATAGATACATAATATATAAATAGTATTTTAAAATTACATAGCTAGGAACTCTTTTTTCTTTTTGATAAAGTCAGATACTTCATTATTCATGCAAGTCTGAAGCGTTTTCATAGGAACTGTACCTAAAGCAGGACTGCCTCAGGGACTGAAATTTGAAGATCTTTAATCAATGACAGACTGCTTGGAAAAAAACCCAAAGTTTATGCTGTATATTTTCCTGTCTTTGTCTTGATGTTTTAAGGTTATATTCTTTGGCTCTTGAGATACTCATGTGTTCTCTGCCTAGGTTGCATGCATGGAGCAGAGGGGCTGGAGATAATGGCCTGATTTGGGATGTAGTGTCCCATCCTCCTATTCAGCCTGAAGACCCATCCTCCTATTCAGCCTGAAGACTTCACTCAAGGTAGAAAAAGATCATTGCAGCAGTAACCGGATTCCCAGCCAATGCAGCAGAAATCATTTAGTTCTCTCCTCTCTGTGAATTGCAACATACTGCAATATGTTCCCACATATTCAGGTAACACTGTTGGGTGAAACAAGGTAGGATTCCTTTGCAGAAGGAACTTCATGGGCTAGGAACAATACTGCCTCAATGTACAGCTTCCTGCTGATTTACAGTGGTATTTAACTTCTGTCAGGCTGTGGGAATTTGTAAAATTTGTGTTCATGCTATTGTTAATTCCTACTTAATGTTCAAACGTCAAGCAGAGCTTGGCATTTGCATTTCTACGAGCTAGCCAATAGGTCACTGTCCTTTGCATGGTAGACCTCCAACAGAAAGGAAGCCAAATCCAATCAAACTGAAGTTTGGATCACAAAAAGTAAGATTTTTGAAAAACTGTAACGATTAAATGCTTGCTTAATGAAAAAAAAAAAAGAGTGAAGTGTGACAGTTTTTCTTATATGCCTTTAAAGAAAAGGGCTTATGTATCACAGCCCATGATCTCACGTATCGTAAATCTTCAAAAAGTAAAGATAGGAAGGATCATAATTGGCCTTCTAATCCCATGCCCTTCACTGAAAAAGGCAAGCTATGTAATATTGAGGCCATCTCTAACAGATATTTGTTTTAAGATCTCCAAGAAAGAAAATTCTGCAACCCATTGAGGTAACCTAGTTCTAGTGCTTCCATACACTATTAGTTAGAAAGACTTTCCTAGTATCTAACCTAAATCTTTGTTGCTGTAAATTAAACCAATTATTTCTTCTTTGACCCCTACTGAACTCTCTGAACAATTGATCACTCTTCTTTACATGCTTCGTTATTATTGTAACAATGACAACTACTGGAAGATTGTTATCATGTCTTCATTTAATCTTTTATAGATTAAATAAATCTAATTATTTTAACCTTTTATTTTAAGATGTGCTTCCTAAACCTCTTATTGTTCTTCAGAGTCCTTCGGACATTCTCTAGTTGGTCTCAATTTTTCTTATATTCTGATGCATAAGATCTTTACATTAAAAAGCCATATTTGCCTTATATACAATTCTTCTAATAATACATTTCACATTGCAATATGCCTTTTTAAAAATCATATAAAATTTTGCTTCTTAATCTGTTTGTGATTTGCTGTATTCCATCAGATTTGATACTGCTGTGGCAGCATAGTCATATTTTTATCTCCTTGCTGGATTTCTTTCTTTCAAATGTATCAGGTTTCATTTTTTAATTAATTTTCATTTGCTGATTTCAAACCAAATCTCTGGTTTACTAAGATCACTGTGTATTTTGACATCTGAAATTACTATTTCACAGATGAAATGCCTTCACATACTGCTGGTAAAGCACAGCTATCCCGAATAAGGCTTCATTTGAAGGATCTTTTTTATTGAGATTCTGGATCAGGCCCAGGTATGAAGTCATTACACGGTCAATTATACCCCAGTCTGCCACAACAGTGTTTCAAGCACATGTACTGGCACTTTCTGTGTGTGGGAAACAGGATGAAGAGGAAGTACTTAAAAATACTTAGACTGACATTTCTACTTTTCCATAATACTCTTCTAGAGTTTCTGTATTTCCATTTTTGTTGATATATATAAATAGACTTGTGCACCCAACATTTATTTGCCCACACACTGTTTGTTTAGGTTTTTGCACATTTCTGACATACAACAATCCTTCTCTAGTAATTGTTCAGGTCTTTGTTTTGGCTGTTCTATTGGTCTCTTACACATAACTAATATTTTTGCATGCGGTCTTTTTTCCTCTCCCTGCAATTATCCATTTAGACTAATGGGCACTTGAAAGTTGAATTATATTTGAAACCAATGGAGCTCAATAGCGGTGACTCAGTATTATGTTAATTTAGGTCTTGGGTCCTTTTATGTGTTATCCAGCTCCATGCAGGTTTAAGAATGAAGAACAAAAAAATTTTTGGTTGCAATGTTTACATGAGTTTTACTTTTTTTTATTGAAGTGTAGTGGTTGATATTTACGTTTAATGAAGGCTTAACTGGAGGTGATAGCTGGTACCTCCATTAAGCTTGAAAGCTATCCTAGAAGCAAATAAATATTGGCATCCTGGCTAAGGGAGAAACTAGATAAAATAACAGTGATGAATTAAGAAAAAAAAAGGGAGAAAATATCTTTCACACATCACAGGGATTTCTCCAGATTTATGATAAAACTGAAAAACATTTTGAAGACGGGAAACTGTGTCTTCGTATCTCCAATATGTGCCTCCACATGCTTCAAATGAATGTGACTGATAGAAATGTTACCAGAAAACTGCATCCAAGAAACAAATAAGGGACTGCAGAATTGTTAACTGTGTGATTCCTTTTCATGTCATTAAGATGTATTTTCTTTTTCCACTTCTCTCTCTCTGGTGTTTGAAACTTTTCCATAGACATAGTGCTCTGGAGGCAAGCTTAACCTTTGCTGTGTTTTATCATTCTTAAGCATCTGACTAGGAGAGGAGAGTGATGTATCTTCTCTCTTTAAATGTCAAAAAGTCATGAGTTGTCATCTCAATGTATCATCTCAGTTTCTAAAGACACAGAGGAGGTTTCCTTCTAGGTTTTTCTAGAAAATCCGTGCAAAAATGATTGATTTAAAAGCAATAAGATGTACTTACTCTGATAACGGAAGACAGACAGTTTTGAGAACTTTGACAGTTACAAGTTTGATGGACAGTTTTGCCTTCTAAAAGATCCTGATTTTCAGAAAATTCTATATCAAAATAAATAAATCCACTTCCAGACAGCTAAAATTAAACATGCAAAACTGAAGCACTGCAAATCTGAAGCTGCATTCAAAATCCTTCCCTTAGATACCAGGCTTCAGTCATATCCCATCTGCTGCCAAGGTCTTAAGGCCCATAGTATCTCTGGTCAAAATCACTGTTCATGGGACGAGTTTCCTTTGTTGACATCACTGGCTTCTTATCAGCTGAACAATTTTACCAAGGAATTAATTGACAGGATGACATTCGCATAAGCTTCTTGGCAGCCTGAAATGAGGGAAATAACTGTGAAATGGGAACTACATCCAAATTTGTATTTAATTTGATTTAGATTAATAAAATTATATCAACAATTTTGATCAATATTATTTTGATTGTTTATTATTTTAGTCATATATTCCTTATGTTTTGATCAATATTATTTTTTATTATTTTGATTATATTTTTATTTATTTATAATTTTTTAATGTTAGTGACAGGGCCTAAGTTTGTCTCAAAGTGTGTATCAAATAATAAGAAACCCTTATAGTGGAAACACAAATCATTGTCAATTGACTAATCTATTTGCTATGAAGTAGAAGATACTACATTCATCTTTGCTGGACTAAACGAAGATCGTCTTTGTTATTGTGAGCAACCTGAGCAATCATAGAACCAAACGCAAAAGTTGTGAGTAGGAAGATGCAGACACTAGTTAGCAATGCAAAGCAGAATGACACATGTAAATTAAAGCGCATACGGTATTTTTCAAGCCCTAAATCAAATTTGTCAGGATAAAAATGGTGAGGAAAAAAAAATCAGACCTGCTCAAATCCCACCTTCTGAATTGATTTGAAAGTCAAGAGGCTTGAATCTCATTTTAAATCATTGAAACTTAAGCAACTGAAGGGCAAAATGCAAATCTCATCACCTGTGCATCCCTAGAAAAGGAGAATCCAGGCTCACCTGTGATGTTTCACAACGACTCAGACCAGCTTTACTGCTCCCAAGGCCACTTTCATGTTACTGCACAGGGTCTATACCTTTGATGAGAGTCTGTGATGAGAGGAGAGCTGATCAATATGAGCTGAAAGACAGCTGACACAAGGCAGCATGTCAGGTACTCCAACTGGAATTCATCACACCATCTTTTAAGTGGGTATTTGAAATACATATGATAGTAACAATCTTCTACAGCATCAAATGAAATAGTCTTGATTTTGTCCTAAGTGGTCATAGTGTTGTAGTCTCTTCAGTCACAAAGCTGTCAAATTCCTTTGACTCATATTTTGTTCAATGATCTGTCCAGTGTTGACTTTGGTGAAAGAATAACAATTAACTAAGGTTAAACATATTGCAATTGACCTTCTGGTCAGTTAGTTGTGGTTTCTAGTTCTTGTTTCCAGATGGCTAGTATTTGTTTTGTCTTGCTCAATAATGATATCAAAAGTTGCTTAGCCAAACAACTACTCTGATTTTTAAAAGACATTTTAAAGAAGACAGTGGTAGACATATCTATTTACCCTGAAGTCTCTTTAGTCTGACCTTAGCACAGAGAGTATCAATGACATTTATTTCAAAGCACCTTCATAATATCAATGAAATTTCAAATGATTATTAGCTCTGATGTTTCCCCTGTGCAAGAAAAACATAGAAAATTTAATTTACTTGCTCATTTTTTTCATGATAGTAATTTAGAATTATTTTGATATAACAGTCCTGGAGGCAGTCCCACTCATAATATATAATAATATAATGGACTTTGTAACCTCTTCTACTGTGAAGCAGACTGGATTCTATTGATATTACGATTTTTTTTGGTGTCAGTGACTTATATAACTCCTGTGTTATTTTGCTACCCATTAAATGAAGAGAAGATTTTCTCATTTCTATATGGTGCAGCAACAGCTTTGGAACTTGCAGGCTTGGAGTACTCGTACTACTTATCTTTACAACAGATATTTGCTGAATTTCCATGATCATTAAGTCTCTTCTTTGAACCTCCAGAATCTTGAACAAGATTTTCCATTGAGCATGTGAACGGATTTCTGTCTGTTGGATTTATTTTAAGAGCACGGCAATTGAGGGAATGACATAAAGTGAAGAAGCAAAGACAAGCAAGGAACAAATTACAGCAGGTTGGAGGAGTGTGCAGAGAGAAAGTTTAAACCACAAAGTGGCAGCACTAATGCATCAAGAGGGGAAAGGAACTTAAGTCAAATACCTTGGATGGGTGGGAGGTGTCTGGAAGCTCTTGTGAATGATGGTAGACAGCATATTGTGTGTGGGTGTCTACTGTGATCTGCTTCCCCCCAGCAACACACGAACTGTACCTAGTCTCAGAGTCATATTTCCTTATAGTTATAGTTCTTCTATGTGCTCTTTATTTTTATGCTCCATGTCCTCCTGAAATGTTACATTTGAAATGGGTTATGGTCTCTCCTGAACATTTTATTCCTAGAAAGATATCAACAAACTAGAGGGAATTTCAAGAGGAGTGAGAAAGAAAAGCTGTAGAGCTGATCTGCAGTGAAAGAAAATAGGGAACGATGGCTCACTGTGATAACTGTGAAAGCTGCCCATTGCCCAGCAGCAGCTTCAACACATGTCTTTAGAAAGAACCCTAACCATAGTTCTTTTTTAGGACACATTCTGATTTGTGTAATAGTATGCTTGGGTACTTGCCAAGATATGGAAAGGGGTCAGAAGAATGGCTTTAGTGTCTGGTTGCCAGAGCTTAGAAGGACAGGAGAGGAGATAAACTGTTTTAAATGAAATGTTCAAGATTCCTCCAAAAGAAAGAAAATGTGGGAAAAAAAAATAGTTTAAGAAAAAATCCTCGATTTTGAATGTGGAGATGGTGTATGTAAAATTACAGCCAGATTAATGAAGAGGGTCAGCTGGACAAAATGAACCCTGAACTCCAACTCTGCCCAGAATTTTCAGGTTTTGCGCTCTCGTGCTCATTAATCATTTAGGCCAATGAATCTGATTGACATTTACCCTGGTGTGACTGAGATCACAGTTTGAGGACAATGGTAGAATTGAAGAGGAGATTAGATCACGGCTTAACTAACTGAACCTTTGTTATCACTGATGTTGTGTTGGAGAGAAAGGCCCACTGTCAGAAATCAGTGACTCTGGGTGAGTGACTGTGAGGGGAAACTTGTTTTCCATTTGTATGATGAAAAACTCAGACCTGGAAGTGAGTGAAGCATGATGAGTAGAAGACAGCAAATAGCAAAACTCATTTTTTGTAAATTTACTATTTAAAGTAGATACTAAAATCCAGCACCTAATAATTATAATTGTTCGAATCTTTATTGCTTAGACATTTAGGTCCATGCACTAGAAATCGTCAGTGAACTTCCTCAATTTCAGAGTATTCAAATATAAACCAAGAAATCTTCATAAAGTAAGGAGCACCTAATCTCAGAACATTAAATCACAGCAAGATGTTTTGATTTAGGCATTCAAATCTTGCAGTGATCATACAGCTCTCAAAAAATTTGGTAATATGGGCTTTACTCGTACCTAGGTTCCCACAGTTATCTTTGTGCTGTTTGTAGTTACAGGGCTACAGTTACACTAATCCTCAAAATATAGATGGTGTTGTATATTGTAAAACATAATTTGCTAACAAAGATTTAGGAAAAAAAATTAATTTTGATGGATTAATTATTACTTCAGGTGATATAACTAACACCAAAATATAGCAAGAAACTGGCTCCGTTCTTCTGAATTCATACCTGAAAGTGCCACTAGTTTGCTGAGAGTACTTAATTTGTACTTGCAACCACAGAAAGCAGCAGACAGAAGGTTTGCTCTACTGATTCTTCCAAATTCTGCTTTCAGTACCAGTCAGTTTTTAAGCCTTTCTTTTAGTATTTCTTCAAATCTTGAGTTCAAGTTCTGTTAGTGCCTATCAAACAAGATGTCATTTCTGGGAAAAACTTATTAAAGCGGTCATTTAGTACTGTCATCATATATTAGAGAACGAATTTTAATTTGTCAGGTAGCAAACCTGCTTAGAAAGACAATAACACAATGGGTATGGAAAACAAATTCTGTTAAATGATGTAGCTAAATGCATGACTATATATCGCGTTAGCACTGGGTGCTTTGTTCCTTTATGGAGTTTTAACTCCCCAATGGATGCAGCCTGTGGCTTGGCAGGTTGTGCATATCAATGTGTAGGACACTTGGATGTCAAAAACAATTAGCTGTGACAATCAGCCAGTCAGCAATCTTGAACACCTTCCAGCTTTGCTCCATTTATGGTCATCAGTAAATAAAGCAGTGTTCTTAAAGCTGTTTTCATTTATTTTTTCTGCCAGCTAGTGCCAGGCAACTTAATGGAGCCTCCCAACATTGCTCCCCTATGGAAATGATTTGAATCAATGCTATTTTTTTCCTCCAGCATAAAATGTTCCTTCTCTGTTTCATAATCCTTTTGCTTCATGAGCAAAACAGCTTCATAGTAAACAAGGAGAGGGCCCTTGTGATCATTACTATCATTTACTTGGATTTGTTTATGCTTCTTTTCAAATAAATGCTTCTATTAAAAGGGGAGGGGGGGAGAAAATCTGGATCTACAGCTGCTGGTCCTCAGTTCATCCTCAGGAGAAAACTAATGGTCTCCAGATAAATACTACAACTGTTGAACTTTTGAAGTGAAGCATGCTTCAGCCTGGTGCTTACAACTTGAACTGGGATTTGAGCATAGTCATTTTTCTAATAGCAAATGAATGCTTTTTTCTGTGTCACTTTTCTTCTTGTTTTACAACTAGATTCACAGAATGGAGAAGATGGCTTCCCCCTCCCCCCCTCTTTTCTTTCCAGTTCTTTCAGGAAAAATTACATTTTCCATCCATAAGCATGAATGTTTTCCAAAGAATCTTGACAGCTGCAACGAAAAGAATAAAAACAACATCAGCAACAACAAAAGCAACAAAAAAACCCCAATGACCTTATGGAAAAAGTGCTGGGCTGTGGGAGAGAAACCCTACAGCTCACGTCCTGCCTTTCACATGGGACTTCAGGCAAATTGCTTAACGTCTCCAGTTCTCTGTCTGTATGGGCTCAGCAAATATCTTTTACTATATGGATACACAGCAACTAATATTCTTATCACTGCTGCTCTATTATGTTACAGTTCAGATAAAACTATCATTATAAGCATTTAATAGTGTTTAATACAAAATTAATTTTATATACAAGTTACATTTATTCTAAGAAAACAAATGGAAGGAGAAAATATCTATGAATTTTCAGCTTATCTGGACAAGACTTTTATTAGCTGTTTCCTTGGTAACTTTTTTGCAAGAAACCTTTAAAGATAATTTTGCGTTTGGGAGTAGAGAATCTTGAAATAAGACAAAGGCTATTGAGAAGTCTTAATACAAAGGCACAATGTATCCCAAGAAAGCATTCATGCTGTAGCTTTTATGTCTGAATCTCTGAGGAAGTAAATGCTCGGTAAAGAAAAGCACAGCATGAGAGCAAAGATGGTCAGATGAATTAACACACAAAAATAGCAACATCAAAGCAGCTAGGTCCTGCTTTGTTTTTGTTCGTTTTTTGTTTATTTTTGTTTTTTTTTTTTTTTTTTTTTCTCAGACACCACACTAAGCTCAATAGCACTTCTCCAGCTGGGAGAAGCTGGGGCAAGAGGGGACATTTTGACTTCCTTCACAGGAGCATTACCTAAGTAGATTAGATGTGTCATGAGAGATGATAAAGGGTAATTTGTAGAAGGAAATGATGCAATTAACAACCATGTATAGAAAGCAGAAGCAGTCAATAAATATTTCTGTTCCATAACTGGAAACAGGTAAGAATAATGTATTTGTACCACATAAAGGTGATGAAGTACCTTTCAGAACACATATCATCTACCAAGGATAAAAAATGAGGAATTTGTGTGGCCTAGATGATTTGCACATCACAGTCCAAACCGTTGACGAAAATTTTGACAAATCCTGAGGAAAACACAGGAGCAGCTCAGAAGAATGACAACAACCTGTAAAACCTGTAAGTATTTAATAGGGATATTTTGTTAACAGTATTTTCGCTTTTCCAGGCCAAAGGAAAAATAATGGAATTTGATTAACGAAGATTAATCAAATCTTGGAATTTGAGTTGGCTTGGAATTAAAGTAATGCCAGTATACTTCAAGGTTGGAAAAAAACCCGTAGTAGTATTTTTGAGGAGACTGGAATTTTGGATGCCAACTGTACCTGAATTATTCAAGTTATTATTAATTGTTACATTACTTAAAATTTTGTAAGGATTTAGAACCTTGTGACATTCTAATTAAAAATATAGCACTGTGCATTAGAGATGATGGATGGTATAACTGGCAAATATTAAAGAGTTATTATTCGTGTACAATTTTCATTATAGCTTTTTTAGCCATGGAAAACGTACCTGATACTGCTCAAGATTTTTATCCCTGATCTGGTAGCAAATATGTCATTGCTTTCAATAAAATCTGTGGTTCGTGCAAAAACTAGAGGAACAGTGAAAAATGGTGGAGTAGTCAGATACAATGTCCGTGCCTGCCTGGTGAACTGGTTTATTCAATCAAGATGCTTTTTCAGTTCAGATAAATGCAAAGTTTTATCCATGTAAGTATAAGGAATGCATGTCATTCATACAACAGAGGAGCAGCACTCCAGAAGATGACTGTTTTTAAAAGGTTTAGGGATCATAGTAAAGCAAGAATCAGTGGATGCTCCAGTGGTTTTCTGCATCAAAAACCACTCATGCTAGGTCTTTTATGTGGCAGCCATTGAAATAAATATTTCCTTCTATAGTACTGATGAGGTGGATATCATCATACTACCTATAGTTCTAGAGTCTGCAATTTCAAAGGAATATTACAAAATTGGAAAAGAAATCTATTATAGTTATTCAAGATCTGGGGGACATGAATTGCAGTGAATCATACTGGGTTTTTTAGCTTTTTTTGGTCTAGCAGGGAAAGGCCCACTGAGAAGTCTGGACACTAAAGGTTATTCAGATGGGATAGACAATGTTTTGATACAGTGATTAGTCAGTAATTATAGGTGAATGCACTTGAGATTGTTCCCTCCTCTTTTCTTTATACCAGAGGTCTTTTGAGAGGATGAATTTTGGTCACAGAGAAGCTGTTAACTCCACAAAGGAATAATGGGATGAATCATCAATATCCGAGACACGAAAAAGTTCGGACTACAGGATGATATAATGGTGGCTGTTATGGAGAGTGATGGTTATGCAAAGGGGAAGCCTGGCACTCCTGACAAAAAGCCAACATCTTTGGATCGGATCGTGGCTGTATCAGCTTTCATCTCAGATTGAATAGTTTTAGGCTTGTGGCAAGATTTAAGTCTGCGTAGCAGGGTAATAATTCCCTGTGGCCTATCGTTGGCATTAACAAGTGATTTCCATATCAATATGTATAATATCATAGATATAATAGAAATTACGTGTATGGAAATTGTATATTACAAGTTCCTTCATCTCTACTCATTTCATCAGGATGGGAGCTGTTGGTAGAAGAGCTCTATAGCGGTACCAACCGATGATTTTCTCTGTGGAGACACTGGGTTAAATCCCAGCTATATCAGCCAGCAGAACAGCTATCACAACAGCAGCTCCTATGTTGGTAACCAGACAATTTTCTTTACAGCACTCCTGAGTATATATTTTATGTACTATGGCTAAAAATATCAACTTAATTCCTTCTTTAGTAACCTCTTCCAGAGATCATGCATCAAATTACACATCGTATTTCATAAATAATTATCTTACAAGGAAATTTAGCTTGGTGTAAAAAGAAAATGTCAATCCAATTTTTCTTCTGCAGAAATGTCCTTATGCCAAGACAAAATGAATCCTTCACCATATGGCCGCAAATGAAACAGAAAATATGTGATCTAATGGTGCTATGTTAGCAAACTATTCTAATTGATTTATTTTTCTTAGCAATTACACTGCTAGAACGCATCTATGCTTAAGCTGCCACTAGCTCTGCCTAACATCTCCTATTTTAAACACCGGCCAATGAATATGAAGAATTTATCATATTGTCACAGCTGATGAATTAGGACATTATATTTCTAATACTGCCTGAAAGTGATTAAGTTTTAAAAAATTATCTCAATTCTAAAATAAATGTAAATATTTGTTTGAGGCTGGTTATTAACGTAAAAACCTGATATGATAAAGAGCAAAGGCAAAGCACGTTTTTTTCCTCCTGAATTTCTGAGCATATATGAGGAAGTTTTATATTCCAGATATTCATACTATTTTTGTTTCAGAGCTGTTTGGTTATTTTACTGACATGCCTCATCACAAGGGATTGAAAAGAAGCATATACTGGCAAAAATGAAAACAAAAGAAAAGGAGAAAAAAAAAGGAGAGAGCAATGAAGTCACTAGGCAGAAGTTTTTGCTTTTAAATCACTGGGACAAAATTTATCAGAGAGGTGGACTCCAGTTTTTGTACTACAGCTTGTATTTTTCAAGTTTTCCTCAGAAAAGCAGAAAGGAAAATCTGTACATTTTCATGTGAGCATCCATTGTTTGTAAAATCACTGAGATTGCTCTTTAAAATAACAAATGAAATATTAACAAGTTCCCTCAGAGCAAATGTTAATTCAGAATACAATAAATGGTGCAGTTTTATGCTATCCCAGGAGTTAAGCTTAAAACAATTGGGAAGTCGGACATTATTCTGCACCTGGTACTTCCATATTTGTGGAGGAGACGGTGTGTCATCTCGCTACCTTATCACCTCTTCTGACTACTACTGTCTGCTGTAAAAGTGTCTTTGTGATTATGGTCTACAGAGCATAGTTACCCACTGAGCTGGAAGGGTAATTAGTCAATAACATAAATACTTAGGCCCCAGCTTCATCGTAAAACAGCTCTCAGGAAATGTGTTGCAAATGTGGATTATGGCAAAAATTATCTCTTTGCTGAGTACAGCCATGATCCAGTGCCTATTCAAGTTAGTAACAATCTCCATCGACTTTGATCAAGCACTTAAACTCCTGTCAATTTTTGCTACAACTGGATTATGTTGCCCTTGTTTCCCATTGTGAGCTTTGCTTATTTGAAGTTAGAAAACTCTTGATGGACTCCTGCTGGAAAGGTTAAGTCATATATTCCCATGTACCTTGTATTGATTATGTTCTACATGGCAAAAACTGATGGAGAATCACCTGTTGGAAAACATTGTCTAATTCTAATGGTTGGAAAAACTATGACCTCATTAAGAACTGATCTCCTTCCTGTAAATTGCCTTTGTGTTATCTAGACTGCTGTGTAATGTGACAACAGACTCCCATTTATCAGCCAAGGTGTATAATTCATTATTCAAAGCAACCTGTTGTAGACATCTGGGAAAACTGTTGTCACTGTAGACAAAGCAACAGCAGGAAAATGATATTTTGAAGAACATACTGAAGATAGCCATGAGAATGAGTATAGTACAAATCAAACCTGAAGGGCAAGGATTAACAGTTAGCCATCTACTGGTTGTGAATTTTCAATACGTAGCCTCCGAGAAGCACTCAAGTTAGGAAGGGCCTCTGGAGGACTGCAGTCCAATGTCCTGCTCAAAGCAGGACTAATTTCAATGTTAGATCAGGTTGTTCAGGTCTCACCCAGCTGACTTGGCACTGTGTCCCACTATCAAATCCTGAGGAATATCACTCATCAATCTTGGAATCATTGACCACCATCTTTTGAGCCCAGCAGTCCTGTTTGATTTCCGCACACTTTGTGGTCCACCTATCGAGTCTGCATTTCCTCAGTTTGGTTACTAGAAGTTTATTGGATACCATGTTTAAAGCTTTGCTTAATTTCAGGTGAACAGTATCTACTAATCTCCCCTCATTCACAGAGCCAGACGTTTCATTACAGGAGGCACTCAGGTTGATTAAACCCGACTGATTGTAGTAAATCCATGGTAGCAGTTCACAATCACCTTCTTGTATTTCATGTACCTTTCATGAATCATTTTTCTTTCAATGCATTAATCCCGGGCCCTTGTTGATTCTCTTCTTTCTATCTCCTAAATTCTTATGCTAGTCAAAAATTTGACAAAATCATCATGAGAAGAATAACGTATTTCACATTATTTCTTCAGACCCTGTAAATAATTTTCCTAGTGTTTGCTCTTTACATATAAGGGTTTTAACACATTCACGTCGGACAGAATATAGATATATTTTAAACAGAATGACCCATTAGTCACTGCAAGTCATTAATTTGGAGTTTGAATTGATTAAGCCATAAAGAAATACTTGATAAAGAGGAATCTAACATTAGATGTGTTTTAAGTATATTTAAACCTTCTGTAAAATTTTTCTCTTGAGCATGAAGCATTTAAGTCATCCTTTCTTTTTCCATTTCTACCAAGACTTGCCAGGATATCATTAGCAATGTAGATTTTTAATCCACATTTTTCAGATTGGGATATCAAAAATTTAGCACCTTGATCCTATGTCGCTGTTCAGAAAGCGATCTGATTTTCATTCATTTGGCAGTTTACTTCTGAAAATGTTGTCTTTAATTTATCTGTCTCTCGGTCTGTTAATTCCCCCCTGGTTCGGTAGGAAGCAGATGGAAACTAACAGTGGTTTTTGTATAGCCTACTGAACATCCAGCAGACAGTAGTCACATCTTTGCTCCATGAAGAACCTAGGCCAGACATTTTATGTGTAACTTAGCAGTGAGAGGCTCCATATTTCATTAGTAATCCCCAGCATCATTCGGTGTTTCCTGTGCCTTTAGCAAAATGCAAGAAATTACAAGGATGACATGCAGTGCAGGAGAGAGGAACATTATAAAAGGCAATATTTAGAAAGTGAGAAGTGGCAGTGCTCACTTGCTAAGTATTTGTATAAAAACTCTTGAAGACAAGAGGAATAGAAGCATTCATTATTTTTTTCAAATGCATCGGTGTGTTGCACATTCTAATTGAAACTTGTGGAGCAGAAAGCTGATCTTGCACTGACGTTTGTGGATACAATTATGGAAATCCTTTGAGCATGATTAAATTATACAGTGTCTGGATATGGAAGTTATTTTGATACTTATGCCTGCAGTAGAGTTGGTGGCAGTGCATGAGGGGGCACCTTCCTGATTCATCTCTTTAGTAAGGATGGAATATGTCGAAGTTTCCCAGTTAGCAAGTTTTTCCAGTGGTAAATACTGGCCAAAAAGAGTATCTTTTGCATGGTCTATCAGACAAATTTGAACACATAAAATGTGAGACCACACCTGAAAGATCGTTCAGAAGCAATGATCAATAAAAAATGGGTGATGAAACAGAAGAAATGGCAGGTCTTCATATTAATCAGAACTTGAAGAGGTTTTAGTCCATCATTCATTGCGAGTTTCAGATCTTTTGGTTCTTTTATATATATATAGGTTTTGGATCTTGGTACAGTTATTGGAGATACTGTAATTTATTCACAACAACAAATATGTAGGTTGATTTTGTTCTTCTTGTTCATCTCAAAGAGGTTGTTGATTTCTTTTGGTAGGTAAAGAGTATTTTAATTTGTTACCTGTTGTGAGCACCTTGGCAAGTGTTCAAAGGAACCGTTGTTAATAAACAAAACTTAAGAATAGAAGATAATGTTTTTTGCACAGAAAAGAATGAAAGTTGTAACAAACATAAAGATATATCTTTTAAACTGTGTTTCCTGTGAAATAATCGGATAAATTCACAATGTTAAAAATTAAATGCTAAAAGGATTCTGTTTTTATGAGAATTCATATAACCTCAGCACAATGTAGGTTTTTCTACAATACTCAAGCTCCTAAAATCCACCAAAAATCTTCAGACTAAATTCTGGTTTTCCTGTAGCACAGATACATTCTAGCTGCTTCCTCACTAGTAGAGACATGATTTTTTTTAAGGCTATTATCAATTTGATCATCTCCATAACTCAGGGCTAGATTTTACCCAGAAAGTGCTGCAATCACCCTGACAACTTTCAGTTCATTGTGAACTCATTTGCTTCTCATTTTGAAAGAGAATCACCCATGGTTTAAAGACTCTGAATGAAGTCATATATTCTATATCTATTAGTAAACAGTTCAAATGGTTAAGTATGTTCCTGCTAAGAAATTGCATCTCATTTCCAGTTTGAAGTTTTGGCTTTCAGCCACTGGGTCTTGTTATTATAGATGAAAGAGCCCTCTGATATCAGGCACTGCTCCCTGCGTAGGTGGAATGTTCCCCATGTTGTCCATATTAATCTGATTCATTGCTGCTACTGCATTATCTTCCATCAGTTTTCCTAACTGTCAATTTTCAAAATATGTGTTAATTTTGTATTTTTTTTTGGCTGTTTTTGTAGCTGAGATGCCATGAAGTAGCTGGAGAGGACTTAAAAGAGATCTTCATCTGGATGAATTATTACCAATGGAAAAAATACATATCTACATCTTTGAAGGATGTCTTATACTTGGGACTATAATTTTCTGGCAACTTTCACCACAAAGGACTCATGTTTGCTCTAATAAATGATTGAATGTCCTAGTTTGCCTGTCCATGCCTAAACCACGACACTAAAGTACCTAGAAATTTATTCGTCTATGCTTGGCTCCTAGAACAGAAACTGAAACTCCTGAGGTGCCTTGTCTCAGGTTTTTCTGGCCTAATTTCCAACAATGTCCCCGTGATTCCTACTAGCTATATGACCTGGCAGTGCAGAGCCAGCCAATAGAAAGCTCGAGGCAGAGGGATTTACATGGAATTTAGGAAATTTCCCAGTGCCTGGGGAGTGTTAGCCACTTCAGAGTACTCCATGCAGTATAGCAGATAGTGCTGAGAACTGACTGTAAAACAGCTTAATATAGGAGGGTGTTTGAATTTCCTCCTCTCCTTTGCAGCTTAGACATATGGTTCAGAGTGGATAGAAAATGGAAGGATGGATTCAATATCCAGCATCCAGAACATTCTACCATGAAGAAGTTTACAGAAACTTCCCAAGAACTCAGAAGAGACAGCAAAAGAGACACTATTTCCTCTTTTCTCTAAAATATCCCAGTGGTTTCACACATTAGCTTAGAAAATGAGAAAAGAAGAGGCTATGCTCATCCAATTCACATGTGCCACCTCCAGAAAGCTCTGTAAACACCAGGAGGTAAGTGCAGGGATAAGGTCCTTTTTGTCAAAGGTGTGCAACAGCATCCAAGAACATCTCTCACAGATCTCTCAGGTTCCAATTCATTGCTTTTTACTAAAAATGTAGCAAATTTTTATGTACCAGGAAACTGCACAGTCACATTTACTCCCTTTTTCTTTGTTTGTTTGTTGTTGTTGTTTTTTAATGTGGCTATCTGAGCCATGGCAAGTATTTATTTTTTTCAAAATGTAAGAAGACCTTGTTGGCTTATTCAGAAGGAGAGTTTCCTAAAAAACTGAAAAATCAAAATAAAAGACAGTATCACTGTTCTACTTGTATTCAAACTGATCAAACACATGCTATGTCCTTATTTCTGTGGTACACCTTTCTGCTTTGGGAGAAGCGTGTTTTAAAGAATAACGTAGAGAACAGCGAAAAGAGTGGTGTGCCAGAAGTTGTTCTTCCAAGTTGTCTGGAAAGGGGAGAAAGATTTGGCTGTTTGGTTACCCTGAAATTTTTTCAAGGAGCTTTTTGCTCAGATGTAACAGGAAATAAAAGCTCGATTTAAATGCACTGCTGCTTGGTTGAACTTAGATTGCCTATTGTAAATACAGACACCTCCCCAGAGGCTGCAGTGTGGTTTTGCTGCTTATGTTGGAATATAGGAAAATCGTTATTTACACTTGAAAGATGATATTGAAGACTCAAATGGTGTCTCATTAGCTCCGCCCAGTTCAACTTTTTCCCAGGTTCTATCCTTACCCTTATGTCTGTCACTGACCGTGCTGAATATTCTTCTAACTGAGAGAGGATTAAGATTGGGAATGTCCTCAGATCACACATCTGTACCTCATCTAGAGATAACGGATGATGAGACTCTTCAGAGAAGACTAAAGTCTGGGTTTGCGTCTCCATAGGGACTTCAGGAAAATGCAGGGAGGAAAAACCCCCCAACTCATAACGTTTGTATACCCTCCAACATTTGATGATTTGATGACTTTATACACAAGTCTGTTTACAGACTTTGAAGCTGCTCGCTCAGGCAGGGAGAAACAGAAAACTTTACAAGCTAAATAACTGAAAGTTAAGAGTGAAAGAAGAAACCCCTTTTGACTGGCAGGATGCTAGGGCTCATGAAAAGTTAAAACATGGTTCTCTAAGTTATCTTGAAAACATATGAAAATGACCAGAGAACTTAGTTCCTCTTTAGTGATCAAAATAAGTAGCAACATTTTCAGGATAACACAGCATTCAGAGTCTGGCCTCAGACAGCATCATGTGAACTGACAGCCTTTCTGAAGATTTTTGAGAATCTGGCTCTAGCTGCAGTTGCTTCACACTTCCAAATTTGTCTCCAAACGCCAATAAGAGGCATTTGGCAGAACCAAATATCGGATCCAGTTTTCTGAATGCATATCCATAAGACCATCCTTCTTCCCAGACTGAGACATTTTACTAATAAAGGATGCACTGAAGACATCTTTGAACACCTTGGTTCAGAGTCAGCATCCATTATCCTGTTGTCGCAAAGAAGGGAAGAAAAATATCAGAGCAAAATAAAAGAAGTCTCAAATCTGCTAGATGAAATAGATGGAAAAGGTAAGTTATTAGTGAACAAGTTTTCTGGCAAAGTGATTGGGGGAAATAAAAGGAATATAAACAAGTAAATAGGCACAGCATTCCTGAAGGAGAAATGAATAAAGATCCTATTATATTATTGCTTACGCACAGCTTGGAAACTTCACTACAAAAACTGCAGGGAATAGAAATACACTGCAGGCATGCAGAACATCCTTGGACTGTTTATGACACTACATGCATGAAATACCCTGAGGGTCCTATAAAATACTTATTATTTACCAGATCAAGCTGTTTGACTTAGCTGTGATTTCTGAAATATTTCCTTCCATTAGAAGAAATGCTATGTTGTTGGTATAGGCTGAAGTGATGGAGTAGCAAGTCCCAATCTTTTTCAGATTGTTAATATGTTTTCAGGCCACAGTTATGGTTCCCAGGTACCTGGAAATTTTGCCTGTCTCAGAACTTTTCCTGTAACAACTTGGATTAGACAAGGGTCCATAATCACTAGTTTTGAAACATTTATCCAGATGGTGGAAAACTATTAATGTTCTGTGCAGACAAGAGCTGGCGCAGCCAAGAACTGCTGCTTTATAAGCTCCCTATCTAGGAGACTTAGAATCATAGAATCATAGAATGGTTAGAGTGGTCAAGGGATTCAACAGCTTAACTGTCCGTGGGGGCTGAGCTCATAGGGAATTTTACTCCAAAGGAAGGCAGTGATCAGGGTTCTTCTTCCCCTTTTTTCTTGGGATATGAAATATTCTCTCAGAGTAAACAATATATCTGATGAATCTCGACTGACTGATACTTAGCTCTGGGAAAGGACAGGCTCATTTTGCCCAAATTGCGTCTGGATTAGGATGTTGCATACCCCATTGCTAGGGACATGGCCTACTGCAGAAAACATTAAAATTTAATGACATTGGTGGCTGCAATATTATTTGTGAAATAAAATTGCCTTATTAGGATATTTAGCCTTCTTAGATCTTTAGAGAATCATTAAACAAAGTAATTCCCTATTACCTCAGTGAAAAGGAATTAATGAAAAAGCAGAGTTATCAGAAAGGTCTAAAAGCAAACGATTATGAGTTAATAATGTTTCAGGAATTAAAATGTACAACCCTGCTAACAATCAGAAGAAATAGCTATGCAGGATCAAGCTATCATGCAGAGCCTCCCACAATGATTTATTCATTAAAGATGAGGAAAATTATTTTCCATTACTCCAAAGACTAACCTCACAGTGAAAAATAAATTGGCATTTATAGTACTTCATCTCTAGCAAGGAACAGGAAAGATATCTGTGACTTGCAAACAAAAGATTTATTTTTATTAAAAGTAATAGAAAAGAAGAAGAGTAGTTCAATTTACTTTCCTGAATACCCTTTTGTAATATTTTCATACAATTATCCAGCTGTGTGATAGCAAAATAATCTAATCATTTAGCATAATCTAAAATACTCTAATAGAAAACTTTGTAATTATTATGTGTTTTGAATGGTCATTCTCAGCTGCATGCAAATTTTCCTTTCCTATTTGACTGCAAGGTCCTGGTAGATAAGTTTCGGTTTAAACCTTCATTTTTGACAGTGTCTAGTAGACTCAGATAACTGATGCAGCTGAAGGTGAAGGTATGTCCATTTTTCGTCCAGAAGTGCCTGGAAATTCTTGGAAGAATCACCACACAGTCTGATGTCTGAGGTCCCTTCATACCTGAATTATCCCATGATCTCACGATCCTACATTGAGCTCTTGAACTCCTCTGACTACAGCTGGAGCTTATACAACCAGATCACATGTAAACACTTTTATATTGACAGCTGAATTTGGGTCCTAATCAGGAGATGATGAATACCACTTCTCACAGGAAAGTTTTGTATGTCTAAAGAACGGCAGGATTTATTGGACAATGTGTAGTTTTTCCACCTACTTCACAGTGTGTTTATACAAGTGAATTTGCGTGTGTGAGTGTGAGGAGTATGCAAAGATACTAAAAAATACTATGCCTGTTTTTCTCTGTCTTTTGAAAGAAATGTTCTTTAATAGTCTTCTGTGCAATCAGTTTTCTGCTATTTGAGTCTCAGAGTAGATTAGAACATGATAGTAATTGATTTATTTAAAAATCAGAGGGTGAGTAAACTGCTTTTGTTGAAACATCATCAAGGGGTGGGAGCTTTATAGTAAGGATTTAAGACTCCCAAGTTGTGAATCTCATGAGAAGATGTAAAAATGCTGAATATTATTATTCCAATATAATTTACTCTAATTATTAAGGAAAAGGGGAAAATGTCTCCATCTAAAGAGATCTCCTTCAGAGAAGACATGATTGTTCTTCATATCGAGTTTTTAATTTGGAAAATCAGGGAGAGAGGTGATTTTAGAAGCTTTCACTTTGAATCAGTTCTCTAGTATGTACAGAAAAGAATGAGAGTGCTTTTCAAGCAGTTTGTCTGACTCATAAACCCAAGAGCTGTAAATGATGGTGCTGATGTTGAACTCTCAATACTACTGCCCTTCCAGAGCTCAACTGCAACTTACGGCAAATTTGGAAATTACATGGTCTGTGCAGCCAAATCTTTCTTTTTCTTTGATTGATCAACTGCGTGACTGGGTTACTGAGTTGCAAATAATAAATAGTAAAAACTTCTGTGGGTAAAATTCTGCCAGCTCTGAGGGATATAAAGGAATCATGAGAAGAGAAATATACTTTAGAAGCTGTCTCCTGTAAGGCAGCCAAAATTTTTCCCTGTTGTATGAATAAAAATGAAAGGTGCATAGGTTCTCTCTTCTATCAACCTGAGCTTGTTATCTAGGGCTTCGCTCAGATGCGTAAATGCAAGCATGTAGTATCATATGACATGCCCTCATGTATCCTTTTTGTTTCTAGCTGCCACTCCAGAAAAGCAAAACATTCCTGTAGTTTCTGTGTCATATGTCAGTCCCACACAGATGTCTTGGATCCTCCAGTGTACCTGCTGTGTCTCTAGACACACCTGTGTAGGCAACTGAATTGAACATTTAATCTCCACTTATAGTCACGAGAACGTAGTAAGTAACTGCAAGATGCAGTTCATGACCTTGTATGGGCATTTAAACCATACTGATGCATTACAGACATACCAGTTTCTCTTATCATTATACTGGGAGTTTTCATTTCCCATGTGTAGACTTCCCATGTTCCCACATGCACTAAGTTTTTCCAACCCCCATGTCCCGACTACCATTACAACTGCATTTTGAATCCATTTGGGCATAAGATCTGGACATATAATACATCTTCTCTTTAAGGATCTTGAGACACCCACACTAGAAGAAAGATTCTGTGTTTTCTGAAGGTTCTCATGTTGCTGACCACAGGGAGAACACTGAGAGCCTGACATTGAATGAACCTGCTATAAAGCACAGATATTTGCCCATACATCTGTGGTAGCTGCAGGAATCAAACCCAAATCTTTTCAGTTCTGTGCCTTTATGACATATTCACATAAATAAAATTTGTTTTCAATTTTGACCTTATCAAGGTCAAAATTTTTCTCTCCTTCATTACCAGCTGTTTCTAAATTAAATCAATGTTCCTTTGGAACCAAATATTTTAAAGAGTTTTATTGATTAATTTCTTAATAGAGAACATTTCAATGGTAGAGTATCACATCAAATATTCCTAAGTCTGAGTAGGAAGTGAAAATAAAGTTACTAATGGAGAACATGCTCTTTATTATCAAGACAGTAGAGTATCATCTTAAGTAGATTAATTTTAATCTTTAAATCCTGTGAACTACAAGACAGCTAATTTAGAATTTGATATGGATGAAATTATGAGAGGTTTTGAAAGAAACAACCAATAATTTTAATTTTAATGTTCACTGGTGAAACTAAAACTGACACACAGTAATTTAGTTTCATCAAAAACAAATATTATTTTGATCCATGATGGAGTTACATTTATAGACTTTTAAAAAATGAGCAATGAATGAATGTTTAAAAATATCCTTTTGAATTAAAAATACCATTTTGAAAATGTCAGAATGAATTATTTAGACGTCTTCCTCGTTTTCTCTGTCTCTTTTCAATATAAACAATTCAGAAAAGTGAGAAACTCAAAATTTTAATGTCATTAAACCAGCACTTCCCAAACACTGACACACAAACCTTTTGACAGAAAGGATCACTGAGTTTAACTTTGATCACCAGTAACTCTCAGAAAAAATAAGACTGTGATCTCAGTTTCTTGAGCTTATCACTCACTTTTATAGTTGCTCACTTTCTAGAAGATCTTCATTTTAGTAGTCCAGACCAGGGGGAGGTCTGTATAAGTGAAATGCTTCTGCAATGCAGGTTTGTGTGGATCCCTTACATTCATCTGGCATCACTGGTTTAAAAAACAGAAGTGTCCACATCCCAGCCAGATACGGGTTTTATGGTTTACTGCATGATGTTGTTTTTACAGCAGAGTCGTCACCTCTACCTACATAAAAGCTTCTCAAGCACATTAATAGTGTTTTCCTCTGAGGCTAACTGGCTTTAATAGGTGTGTAGGCTGTCATATAGCTACATAGATTTATGCACTGTGGATGAAAAATAACTCTTATTAATGCATATCGCTCTCCTCTTTCATGCTCTGGACAAGAGCGTGGCTGTACGATTCACTCAATCAAGAATCACTATGTTGCTTAACGTACAGCAATGCAAAGGACTGGGGGATATTTCCCCTTGAAGTTCTGTAGGAACATGTACTAGCTGCAGCTTCAGGATTGGCACCACAATAATAAAGCGAAGCCTTAGCAATGCAGCTGCTCAGTTCAGCACGGATGTTCAGATGTGATTCACCATAATTAATTCTTCACCAAAGGCCTGCTCTAAGTGGTATCATTCTGGAGTTCATTTGAGAGCTTTTGGGAGTTTATGCCTTGCATCTAGTCTAAGAATGTTGTGGAAGATAGTTTCTTGGGAAGAAAATTAATGGAAACATCAATGAACCTCCATTTATAGATGTATACCAACAAGAGAACACCAAATCATCTTGGTCTTAATGTTAAAGCTAATCCAGCAGGAAAATGATGGTGGAAGGTATATGATAGACGCAAAGCAGAATGTCGATGGCTGGTAGGATAGACAGCTACAATGGCAGAATACAGAGCAGTCAGTCCCTTACACAGTTTCATATATTTTGGGAATTATTGCCCACCAGGGTATTGAGATTGAGGAAATCTTCGGTTAAATATTGGTCAGTTTAAATATCCACCAAATGTTATTCCAAGATCTGCATATTGAATATAAGACACATGCATTTTTCATGAAAAAAAAAAAAACTCACCACAATTAACATTTGTACTGTTAATTGCTGCTTTCAAAAAATGCACAAAAATTTTCCTTTTTGCCAAGCACAGAGGAGATAGCAACCTTCGCAAGCTGCTGCGCAACCGACCAAGGAAGGAATTGGCAGCAAAGAGAGGTACCCTTAGAAGAACTGTGATGTTTCTAGGGTATAATTTTTATAGAGGTTGTTATGATTGTCATTATAGAAAAACACGTATTGCACACATATGTACCTTTTTATTTTGCTAATGTGCATAGTAAATGCTGTAGTCAGTAGCTACCTACCATATTAATAGTAATTACTATGCAGCTTTGATACTGCAGAGATGGCCAAGAATATTTGTCAACATCAAGGCTGTCCTGCTCTTCTCACTGTAAACAGAGCAGTGTGTTCCTGTCCAAACACTGCAGAAAAAGACAACCTTTGTCCAACTGTGCTCCCATAGGATTCAGTGGTTTAGGTCAGATCCCAAACAAACATGATGCACAAAAATAAGAGAAAGCTGATGAATCCTAAAGCCTTTACAGACTGGAGTTACAAGGCGATATCAGTCCAAAAGCTAGAGATAAAGACAAATTTTATTATTTAGTTAGTATTAAAATACATTTTAGTGTAATATATATAAATCTGTGGGAATACATATACATGGATATATATATGAATCCACATGTGTGTGCACCCACACCCACAGACAAGCAAAAATGCAAGCATATGTAGACACAGATAAAAACTTCCTGCATTACAGACATTTTAAGTTTTCCATTTAAGAGTATTAAGCCTGAATGTAAAAGAGCAGAATAAATTCCTGTTTCTGAGTGTACCGCAGTAACTGTATCTTTTCACTGTAGGTCTCCCCTCTCAAATTGTTTTGACACAGATGGGATTACTGCAAACTTGTTCAAGAAAGAAAACTGCTCTTTTATTCCTACCCCAAGCATTAGCATATTCATATATGAGATAGCAGACTTAATTCTGTAGGTAAATATGAGTTTGCTGGCTACACTGTAGCTTCAAAAGATCAGCATCCTGACAGAAGAGCCAGTAAAGCCTTGATGCTAATCTTTGTTTCTATAGACAGTTGCTAAGTATAAGCACACTCTACCAACTGTGCAGCTCTAATCTAAAGCTGTTTATTACCACACTGAAATAAGAAGCAGACTAGAAAGAGTTTGAAAGCAAACCTAGACTTCACAGGATATGTCAATGATTGGTGACATTTTGTTGGTCAGTTGTTATCTGAATTAATATATAGCGCATGATATTTTGGAAAAAAAAAGGAAGAGTATTTAAAAATGCATAGGAGTCGTTGAAATAGGAGTATTCAGGCATTTTACATGGTAAAAAACATGGGATAAGCAGATCATATTTTGTCAGCAAACAGAACATCAAGACTATCAGTAGAGCAGTAGGAAGAGTTCAGTACAACTCTGCATTCAAAGGTTAAATAATACTAGTGCATGGACTGGCTCAGGTAGAAGTATCCCAAGATGACTTCCGTAAGACTGAACTACAATTTAAAATACTTCGATGAAAAAAATTCTAAAACTTTTGGAGAAGTTTTAATAATTCTCTAAGCTGCTGTTTTGTCTCACTGCCAGCATCTGATCACACTCAGCAGCTTAATGTTCCCATGGCAAAAGCTGTGGTGTTGTAGTATGTGTGTTCTATGAAGGATCCCTTAACAACTGGGTGACCATGCTTGCATTGTACTGACTTTAAATTCTGTATCTGACCTAGTATAAACATAAAATAACTGTAGCTAAATATAAATGGAATATTAATCCAGCTTTCATAGCTTTATTAAAGACATGTCAAGTTGTCTTAAGTTCTTTAGAAAATTTTTGAAGCCATTTGAAAGAAGGAAAAATATATTTCCTTTCCTTCTCCTGTCACATATTTGTCCAGTTAGGCAGACTGGACCTTTTCCCATTCAGGCATGAGATCTGGATAGACTAGAGAGCTGGGCAATCACCAATCATATGAAATTTAACAAGAGCAAGTGTTGGATTCTTCATCTGGGATGGGGTAATCCTGGTTATACATACAAATTGGAGTCAAGAGGCTGGAGAGCAGCCCCAGGGAAAGAGATCTGGGGGTCTGGGTTGATGGCAAGTTGAATATGAGCCTACAGTGTCCACTGACAGCCAAAAGGGCCAACCATGTCCTGAGGTCCATCAAGCACAACATCGCTAGCCAGTTGAGGGAGGTGGTTGTCCCACTCTACACTGCACTGGTGTGGCCCCACCTTGAGCACTGCGTGCAGTTTTAGGTGCTTCAGTATAAGGACATCAGACTACTAGAGTGTGCCCAGAGGAGGGCATCCGAGATGATGAAAGGCCTCAAGGGCAAGACTTACAAAGAGTGGCTGAGATCACTTGGTTTGTTCAGCTTGGAGAAGAGAAGGCTGAGGGGTGCCCTCCTCGCAGTCCACAACTTCCTTAAGGGGGGCAACAGAGAGGGAGGTGCTGATCTCCTCTCCCTGGTGACCAGCAATAGGACAAAAGGAAACAGAATGAAGCTGCATCAGGAGAAGTTCAGATTGGACATAAGGAAAAGGTTCTTCACTGGGAGAGTGGTCGGTCACTGGAACAGGCTCCCCAGGGAAGAGGTCACACTACCAAGCCTGTCATAGTTCAAGGAGCGTCTGGCCAATGCTTTTAGTTATATGGCTTAATTTTGAGTAGTCCTGCAAGGAACAGGGAGTTGGACTCGATGTTCCTTATGGGTGCCTTCCAACTTGAGATATTCTATGATTCTAAATCAGATGCTACAATCGCTATGTTCTTATTTTGGGGGTTTCACTACTACTCTGCTGAGGTTTGTTCTTGCTTATGCACCCAGCATGGTTGTGTTCAGCATTAACTGGGGAGGAAGGCAAAGTTTCTTTCAACTGTAGTGGTAAAAGGCCTTTGGGGCACTGAGACAGATTCAGCTGCAGAACTGATTTGTCTGTTTGCATACTTGGCTCCCTAAATATTCACAAGATAAACGCGTGTGTGCATGCTAAGTTCCCCATAGAACATGATCTTGGTCTCAGAGATCATGTTTCACATTTTCTTTCTTACTATTTATGTTCTGCTCTGAAAGTAAATGAATACTAAATTGAATCAGCAATTCAGGCTTGCTACATTTCATTGATCTATGACAGATCAGAGCTTGATGCTGAGCTAATGTGGCCCGAGGCATCAACCTTTACCACTAATATGGTTTTAAAATTCTCTACTCAAGTCTATTTATTATGAATGTAATCTGTTTTAGGAAAGCACCTAAATCTCTGCTAATGATTCATTCAGATGCATGCAGTGTCCTCATTTAAAATGTCCAGGTCAACCCAGCTTTCTCTGATTATTTTAATAGCGCACATTGTTCTGTCTTAACTGGTTTGCTTCCAGTCTCACTCTGTTTCAGATATTTTTTGCCTGAGTCCCACTGATGATAGACCGGGCTGATTTATTTCCTTATGCAACACTCTTTGTATTCTATAGTTATTTTTTGCCACAGTAACACTTTATTTTCTTCTTCTTCCAGCAACTCACTCTCTCAGACACAAGTGAAAATTAGGGAAGTTTTCTGAAATTTCTTATGATCTGGCCAGTCAAAATTTTATGTGGGATTCTAGATCTCAAAGGACACCCCTTTCTTAACTCAAAAGGAATTAGCTCTGGTCCTTGATGCTCCTCTAATGACTGTCATCCATCAATACTAATAGGGAAGAGAGTGCACTCAGCCTCCTGATGTCAGCAGATGAAGTTCAAAAACATTTACATTTGTCATCTGGCTTGTCGCCTTTGATAAGTCACTTTCTTCACTCCCTCTACTTTGCTTATTTGATCTGCTGCATCCGTTTCAATTTCTCCTTACCTTCCTCGCATGTGCTTATTGCTTCTGAGCACAAAGCAGGGGAATGGATGTTTCTGACTATTTATTAAACTGAAAAAATACAATTCTGTGTTCAGCTGGAATAATAATATTTTGTTTCTTCATCTTAACAAAAAAAAATCAGAAAATCCCTAAGACCGTTTTGGTCTTATCACTACTTGTCAATCAATTGCACATGATCTCTCTTGGGCTAGGGTTATCTTTTTTTTAAAAAAATCTATCTTCCCCTAAAAAGTAGGTAACTTTTTGAATTAAAACTGAGAACTTTGGAACTTAAAAGAGCATTTCCTTTTAAAATTTCTATATAATATATTTTGATGTTTTGTAATGGAACTCTTTGTTGAATCATATTGCCACACTTGGGCTGAATCCGCTTCTCAGTATAACTTGAATTCATGAAACTTAATTTTTCAGTTAATTTACTGTCCGCAGAAAATTTGTGGCCAATTCTACATACAAACAATAAGTAACTATAAACTCTTACTCCTATTGTTGTATGCTTTGGCTTAGATTTCATATTTTCTCAGAATAATTTTGAAATACATTCTGATATTTGTAAATAACCATAGTGTTTCTGGTGTACATTATATACAATCAACTTTGATATTAAAGAACTTTGGGTTTAATAGGGACATCCAAATTAATTCCATGTTAAATAAATCTATATACCTCATAGAAATATCATCATTCTCTTGAAATTTCTTATCCAAAGCTTATAAAATAAAGAAGTAGATAAGCCTTCAAACTTTCTCACATCTGGAATAGAGGAAATACTTCCAGCCTGCTTGCTCTCTTGAGGGTTTGTTTCATGACAGGTTTCAGGCTTAGCTCAAATGTGTCCTTGAACATAAACTTTATTCACCATTTGGATGTACACCTAGGTTTTATTTCTCTGAGGTATGGTTCTGGTAGGGCAGTTCATTGTTTCAGAGGAGTTAAAAAAGCACCTGAAAAGTCATGTGCATCACAGTTGTGCATTTCTTCTGGTTGTCAAGGAAACCGCCCTAGGATTCCAGGCAACAGACTTCATCCCAATCGGTAATGGAAACACCACAGGTATTAGCCAGTCAGTCACCTCCCACTGGGTGCTATTTTCAGAACAAGTCAATAGATCAGATTCTCCTCTTCAAGCAGCTCTGAAGCAATGTGAGGGTTTGTCATACGTCTTTGCCTCTGTGGGGCTCTGCCCTCCAGGATGCACACAGGGGCAGTTTCTCCAGGCAGCAACCCATAGTATAGGTGATGCTGGTAGGAGTGCTAGCTGTTAAACATTGCTCTTGAGGTAAACAAAAACCTTCAAAGTTCTGTATTAAAACTGTCTCTAAATTTCTTAAAGTCTGGAACAAGGACTAAGCACTACTGGGAGAAAAGGGTAGCCTTTGTTTCAGATGAATGTTGTTTCTCTTCATGTACAAATGCTGTTCGCATTTACGGCCCTAAGGAAAATAATCATGGTTTGCATATTTGTAGTGGGTACCTATATTTAGTCATTAAATGTCTTGAAGATGTTGACTGAGACCTCCAGCCCTGGGAAGGACAGAACACTATGGTTGCAGTTCTGGGTTCTTCTGCAAGTGCTACGTGGGGACATCCAGACTGAGAGCCAGGGAGTGCCCCAGTTAGCAGCCGGTTTCCTAACTGAGTTGGTCCAGGGAGCATCCAGAAGAGTAGACTGCTTCGTTTTCATGAACAGGAAAGTAAAGCCGTATGTGTGATTGGGGATGTTCATAGGAAATGACAGAGAAAACTGAAAGAGAGTTAAGGACAAGATGATGGGAAAGACAGATGGGAGGAGGAGAAGGAAAACTGTGGTGTGTACCTGAAATGGCTGCGCAAAACAGGGATTGGAAACCTGTGGGGTGGGGATGAAAGACAGATAAGAAATGTAATACTGGGGAGAAATAGTTGTGGAATAATGAAAAATCAAGAACAGAGAATTTACGGTAAAGAAAAGGTGGACCAGGATTGAAGTAAGGGGGAAGGGACTAGAGGGAGGGGGAACTGGAATACAAAGAGAATGGGAAACATGTCTGGGATGCGAATATTAGAGTTGAGAGTCCAGTGGTCTGGTATTAGGACTAGCTGGACAAAGAAATTGCAAACGGAATGAAAAAAGCTGAACAGTGCTGATCTGTGAAAAGTTTCAAATAATGATCAAGATAAGAGTGTGGAAATTGAGAATGGATCCTTTGGGAAGAAAATCAGGACTTCATGTGAGGAAGAAACAGAAGGAAGATGAGCTAGTCTGGGAGAATTGACATAAGGTGTGAGAATCAGGGCATAATAGGATTGAAGGATAATAATTGGATAACAAGACCAGAGAAAATGCATAGAAATACCTGAGCCATCTGAATAACTGATAGAAATGGAGAAGAAATTAATATTTTACCAGCTGACCTTAACATGTAGGTGTCTACATCTGAACTCATTGTTTAATCTCTCCCTGTAACAATGGAGAGTTAGTCAGTACAGCCATTTGCTTGACCAGCTCCAGATACCCATGTTAGGGTGAGATTATAGACCTTCTAACTCCAGTGATTGTGCCAATTACCATTAACATTGCCCATTAAGGGGTCCTAGGAGACTTGTGTAGATGTACACACCCAGAGGTAGGCATAGGAGTTCTGACACGAGAACCTTTGGTTCACAGTCCAAGACAAAATGTTTTCCTCTGGGAAACTATGGGAGAGTGTTCTGGGTCCCCATACTACCAAAGCCCACTGGAAAGGATATTTTGAGATTAGCAGATCTCCTCTAAGGAGAACTGAGAGTAGAACTGAGTTTTGCCATAAAGTTTCTGGAAACAATTTAAATATATTCTTTTTTTTTTTTTTCTCTCACTGATGAGTGGTTTCTCTTGCAGATAATTATTCAGTAAAAATCTCTCACAGTCTGTGGAAGAGCATGTTCATGGTAGCCTGGAAAAACTTGTGATATGGATTTGAATAGTACAACTACTTGTGCAGTAACTGGCATGATTAATTTAATCACAAACCAAAACAATGAGATTCAGAAAAGCCAGTATAACCTCATGCTGATTTCAATGGGAATATAGCTTGGTGCCCATGTGCATTGACTTTGGACTTAGATGTTTACACAAGACTAATCAATGTGAAGCCATGCGGAAAAAGGAAGAATGCAAATGACAGAATAAAGCTGGGACATCTGGTGAACTGCTGTAATCAAATGACAAGAGCCTGAGGAAAGAAAATGGAAACTCTGACATGGTTAACAGCAATGGTTAGCAGGAAAGTGGGTTAGCAACTGGGAATTTAGAAATAACTATGATATTGGTATTGTGAACTGTTTTCCTGTGGGATGAAGGGCTGAAAATGAACCACTTCAGTATCAATTTGCAGTTTAAAATACTCATGTGCTACGTAAGGAAGGACCTATCTATACACTAAGTCACTTGAACATCTTAGTTCTCTAATTCACTCCCCAAAAGCATTTCTCAAGGGAGAAGGAGTTCAAACAAAGGTCTGCCTAGGCTGTAGTGCTAGTCAGCTTTCCTCCTCCCTGGGGTCTATGCTAGCAAGGAGGAACCCAGTCTGAGAGATGGAAGAATCATCAGTGCTGCCCTCCTAGGAAACCTGGGCAGGAGGAGGCAAGTGCTCCCAAGTACATGTACCTGGGAGATCCCAGGGAGGCTACTGCAAGTCCTAAGGTTCCTTTGTGACTCCAAAGGAATCCATTCATAAACAAACACTCTTCTCTCCCCCATTAGCCTAGGAGAAACTCTCCGTAGATATATCCAGCTTAGCATCCAGTGATGATACTCACATCATGCATTCTTTGGTCTCCTACTGTATATTTTGCTCTGCATGCTGGAAAAGCAGAAAAGTACAATAGTGGTGAAGTACTTAGATCAAAGGTGATTATAGAAGGAAACAAAGTTGATGAGGAAACTGATTAATCGTGGTATGACTTGCAAATCACTGCAAGAAGCTCCACAACCTAGTCAGTTCAAAGTTTGGAGGAAATCAACTCCTGGAAGGAAAAGTGAGACAAATAATCATGTTCACCTGAAAGACAGTCATCAAAAGATTAACAACCATCAACTGAATAAGAATAAACAATACCAAATCAAACCTAATTTCCTTGATTGGAGAGTAAGAGGACATGTGGAAAATGTCCTAAATCACTACATCCCATCCCTCAACTTCAGGAGTATGCACCTTGACAGTCTTCCACAGTAATTCATAAAAATAGAGGAAGTAGAAATGGAAGAGAGCAATTTAGTATGCAGTAGATGGAAACCTGTTTGGAAAATGATACGTTTTAATGGTTCAATGTTGAAACTGAAGGATGAATTTAATGGTGTTCCTGAAGGACCTGTATTGAGTTTGTTGCTATTCAGTATTGTCATTAATGAGCTGTTATGCGCTTCGTTATTTTGCAGGTGGTATTGAGTAGAGATGGCCTGAAGCACTGGAGGGCTGTGAAATCCTGTGAAACTGGGAGTGGGAATTGAAAAAAATGCTGAATTCTACATGACTGGGATACAGATACTGTTCTCAAGCAAAAACAGTCAGTTGTCCTAATATAGGATAGCGGGAAATTGTTGGGTTGCAGGTCTATAGAAAAAGACTAAGAAGTTTTTGTTGTTTGCAAGTGACCGTGAAACCCAATGACAGGTTATGGTGGAAAAAAAAAACATTTCAGCCAAATCAGTATAAGCAGGAGCGAGCCACATAATACAATCCATCTCTCCATTCAGAACTGGGGAGACCCTAGCTGGAGAGCTGGGTCCAGTTTTCTTGAGCAGCCAGGAGTACACTGAACCAACAACTAAACTGGAACAAGAAAAATGTGGTTCCAACTCAAACTTAAGGTACCGCAAGCATATAGGACAAGGTGACAAAGATGAAAGGGAAGAGAAAAAATTGAATTGTGCAGACCAGTGCAGCATGAGGCAGAAGAACTGGACATTCTTACTGTTGAAATTTGATAGAATCATCACAAAAACCTAGTAGTCCTTTCTGATTGAAAAGTTAAAATTGGGTGGGAGTTCCTATTTAAGAAGGATAGAATTGTCATAAGAAGAGACGAAGATGCTCCTTTCTATTAAAAACAGTGTTTCTTGTTTTGGAGTTCTTAGAAATTCAATACTACATGATCTTGAATGCCGGTAGATCTGTTTTCTAACAAAACCCAGGAGGAGACATGTTTCAGAGACACTAAGCCAAATTTGTTTGCAAGAAAGTGACTAAACTGCATGAAACTTCATTTTGGGAGAGACACAGAGGATCCTTCGTACATACCTCTGAAGAAAAATTTTATTGAAGCCTTTTAATTTTCTATCACAAAATAGGCAGTACTTACACAGAGCAAAGATCTCCTGTTGAATATGGATGAACTGGCTCCCTGATTGGCACTCAGTAGTTACATGTGAAGCAGTGAACATGACATGGTTGTGTATGTTAGGCCAACTTTAACGTTTAACCTTGGTGTTTCAATAGGCTAATTAAAAAAAAAAACCAACTGAAAAATACTGAGTGAAGTAATAGCTGATAGTGACAAGAAAGAAAAAAATACAGTTAACATAGTGAAAGAAAACAAGACAAGTTTAGAAAGCTTAGTAAAAGAATGAAAACAATTTTCAGAACTCAAGTAAGAGTCCCTTCTGGTCAAAAAAGGAAGAGAACTACAATCGAGCAACTGCTGTTATTAACAGCATTAGGGAAAAGAGCTAGAAAATAATGAATAGAGAAACCTGTCTTGCCTTAATGCAAATGAAGACAAGCTTTTCTCTAAATCACTGTCTATTCACCTGTAATTTTGAGAATTTCGTATGTACAATATTCTTTTATAAACCAAAGAGATGAATTTACAGTCTTTTTTAGTTACCTCTCCATCAACTGGTTGTTGGCATTTGAAAACTTCAATAACCTCACAGTTTGCTCATTTTCCCCTGCAGATCTATGTGTTCAGACCCCATTTTATAGCCCCCTCATTATTATTCCCTCCATCCATATCTTCCTACATGTCTCACTCTCAAGAGGAGAAAGTTATGGGAATTTTTCGCAAACAGTGGGTTTCACACTAAGAGACGGAGATTTGTTCTTTTAAAAGCCAAACAGAATTTCATGGTTATTAACATGCTGTTTTTCTCAATGCAACTTCCCTGTGTATTTATTCTAGGCAGGGCTGCAGGCATCAGCTTTTACTAAGCTTATTCAAACCTTTCCATTGTAGGACTAGTTTGCTTATAGATTTGAGAAGGCTTTGATTATTTCAACCCAAATTTGTCATGTGCAGTTTAAAGCTGTGATTTTATTTTTTTTAATACTTGAGACACTGTGTCAAATATTACATAAACATATGAAGAAATATGGGCAAAAGAACAGCAGACAGAAAATGATTTCATGTGTATGACCTTCAGCTGTGTGAAGAGAAGACTCCAGGGACACCTCATAGCAGCCTTCCAGTACTTAAAGGGGACCTACAAGAAGGCTGGAGAGGGTTTAAAAGGACATGTAGTGATAGGACGAAGGGTGATGGTTTTAAACTGGAAGAGGGGAGATTTAGATTAGATATTGAAAAAAATAATCACTATGAGGGTGGTGAGACACTGAAATAAATTGTCCAGGGAAGTTTTTGAGGCTGCATCCCTGGAGGTGTCCAAGGCCAGGCTGCATGGGGTTTTGAGCAACCTGGTCTGGTGGGAGGTGTTCCTGCCCAGGGCAGGGGGGCTGGAACGAGGTGATCTTTAAGGTTCCTTCCAAACCAAAGCATTCTGCAATTCTATGATATTAAGTTAGAGAAATCTAAACTAATTTGATGTGCCCAGTACGGACAGCATCAGTGATGTGAGGGTTTTTGTATATTATGCAATCTGTCTGATAAAAGGATGAAGTTTTTAATATTCACAGAAATACCTGATCTTTTTAAAATCCTTCTGTAAGACTTGGCTTCATTATATCTTGTGACAATGACTTGCACAGATTAATTACTTGACTAATAAACCACTTTCTTCTTCACACTACAAAACTTGCCTTAAAACTATACGACACATCCCACATTCCCCTCTTCGCTATCCATCATATATTTTATTTGCCTTCTGTTGAAATGTGAATAGCCAAAAATAACACTGCTTTGTACAGATCGCTTTCCTATGACTCTAGTAATCATAGCTGCCATTTTCTTATTTTCTTTTTTTTGTTTGTTTTATTCTTCCATTTCTACCATATTTGGGGGGCACTTGTGTTTACTTTTTTAGAAGAGTAAAAATGGAAACATTAAACATATCCTTAAAAACTCCAGTGAAACTTAGTGAATCATTGCATCTGTAAAGGTCGTCTTCAAACCACAGTCAGTCTTTTCTACAGATTGTACAGTTTGAGCAGCTAAAATGTTGCCTGTAGTTTTATTTTTTTGTCTCTCTTGAGTACTTAAAATTGACTTGCCTTTGCTTGTAGTTTGCACACTAATGTAATGATAGCTTGACTTTCAGATTTGACTTTTTACAGTTTTCAGTGAGGATGTTACTTCTTTATCTCCTCCTCTTCCAAGAGGTTGAATAATTAAGACCTGTGTCACATCTCAACAAGAATAGCCAAAGTTCATGGCCAAACTCAGTTCTGTATTCTTTAAATAACTGACAGAGAGAGTGAGGGACATTTGTGTTTAATAGAAAAGCAGCGGTAAAAAAATTGCCTTCCCAATAAAGGCCATAATATCATCAGCTGGTACAAAATCACTTTACAGATGATGGATCCCAATGCCAGCTGGATAGACTGTACAGTAAATAAGGACTTCAGAGACATTATCTTGCATTTTTCCTAGAGAGAAATAAGGGAGAAAGAGCAGAAACCTCCATTAATAATTAAAAACTGATTCTGTGTCCAATACCTCTCATGTACCACATGCCAAAACATTTTGTCCAATAATTTGGTAGGTTATAGTAGATAATTCAGAATTATTTGAATAAACTATCTATATATTTTAATGCCAGCAATGGTACTGTACTTGACTAGATCAATATAAAAAATGTTTAGTCTCTATTCTGATCTGATCGAAGAAATAAAGTACAGAGCAGTAGGAAAAAATACCTTGAAGGTCTGATAGAAAAAATACAAAGATTTCTAAAGTATATAAAAATCTTTCTAAATCCAGAGTATTAAGCAGAATCACTCAGAACTTTATTAGATATTAAGGTAAAAAAGTAACAAACTTTGCTGAACAAAGCAATACCACTCAAGTTTTCTAATTCTCCTTCATAGTTTACCGACATGAATATAAAGTCATTATTTTAATACCCCCTTTTCCAATTAGCCTTATTGTCCATGAAAAGTCTCATAAAGACATAGCACTTCATTAGTTTCAAGATGCATTGCTATACAGAGTATAAGGGGATGAGCCCTGCCCCAAACTGTTATAGCCTCCACATGAGTCAGATAGTCCTACAACTTCATTATGTTTTATATTAATGCCTTAACTAGTGAACTAGTTAAACATGCATCCTCTTTTTAACCTTCAGTGTTTCCTGGATTAATAAATTCATTAGCATCACCCACTTTCCTTGCTGTCTCCTCAGTGACTAACTGATATCGAACAAAATTTTTAAGTACTTTTCCTCTTCAATGCAAGTGGAAGACACTATATGATTGACACAAACTCTCAAGTACTGTCTGCACTAGGTAAGTTCAATCAAGAACAATGGCAATGCAACATAGCAAGGCTAGGTAGTAAGTCAGATCTATAACAGCAGGGCACAATTTTCTCCCTGTTTCTCAGATGTTATACAAGTAAGCAACAGTAGCTGCATGTTACAGATGAAATAACAGAGGCCCAAAATGAGAAAGTAGGATTTGTCTCACTTAACTTTTGGTAGTGAAGAGTTAATACCTAAGTATGAGTGAGTTATGCTTTAGAGTCAGTAGCAAGTAGTAGGCAGTTCAAATGAGCAACTAATCTGAATCATCTTAGATGCTTATTTTAAAGCAATATGAATTGCATTAGGTGCCCGGGCTACTGAAAAGTCGAGGCAAGTTGCTTAAATGTATGCATGCAACAGCAGCTGTGATAATTAATTGGAAACGTATGCAAAGAGCTGGCAGATACACCAGAGGAGCTGTGGTAGGTATGTCTATATAGTAGACATCTAAATTTAGGTATCTTCATCCACGAACTGAATCTCACCCCTGTTACATGAGGCACGCACAAAGTGACAACCTAATGTCACTTAGCACAATTCTGTTTTACCTAATCCCTACCTAAAAGTCAGGTATTTAATCCAAAGTCAGTGGAAGAAGAAGGTACCACAGAGAGAGGTTTATCTCCTTTTCTAAAATAGGCAGCCAGGACAAGTGAGACTACCCAGAGCTAAGGGGGTGATTCTCTCTTTCTCCATTACTTATAGCTGGAACTCGAGTCACACAATGTTCGCAAGTACTTAGCTGCAAAACACATAAATGAGAGGAATCTGGGCCAAGACTGAAACAGCAGGAGCCTGATAGAAGATGCACGATCCACACCAGTCCCACTTAACCCTCAATCACAACAGCCTTTGCATAAACTTGCATCTGCTTAGACAGCCAGAAGCAGGTTAACAACTAACGTAAACCCTCAAGTCTGTGTTATAACACTGCCTAGTTTTCTACGGGCAAACTCATGTTGTTTTATCTGCTCCGTACTCTAGAAAGGGATCTGAGTTTTGCAGACTATGGATGCGTCATGTACTATTGAACTTCAAAATCAGCCAAACTATAATAGCATCTGTGAAGCCTGACAAATGATGGGGAGCCAATACTCAAAAGTCATGCAAAGGTAAATGTCCAGACATGATTTTTTCCCCATTTAGCTTAATAGTTAATGAGACGCTTCCATTAGAAACCTAGAAAAGGTAGGATCATTCCAGCCTTAGTGGAGGTTTCTTCAGATCTTGGAGGGGCTTATTTACTCTGAAGGGGTGTTTAGCTTTTCACCTAGACTGCTACACAGAGGCTTCTAATTTCAATGCCTTAAATTAAATGGGATGAATCTAGGAGCATTTGTTAAGATTGTCCATGATGTTTTAGTACAAAGCGCAGCTATCACAAATAGAGGCAACACTACCAGATTTCTCCTATTTACCAAGAACAGTGTAGGACATTTCACTGACAAGTTGCAGGTACTTCTCTGGATTAATTCAAGAGAAAATTAACTGTTCCAGCCACTGGCTACAGAAGCTTGGCTCTTTATCTTAAGCTATAGCATTTCACATTTCCTATTTAATATAGACAGCTATGAACTTAACATTATTAAGATTTCTTCACAAGGGGAAGAAGAAAGTAGAGCTCACTACAGAGTCCCATGTTTCTTTAATTTCACAGCTGAATTACCACAGACTCACTTAAAGAGGGAAAGCCACAAGAAAATTTAGAGCTACTAGAAACTTCTATATGTACATATAAATATGTTCAACCCTTTGGGTGTTATTAGAGTGGAAGTAACATCTAGTATATGATAAAGCTCCGTGTAATGAGGAAAGGGGGTCATGCATTTTTTAATAGGAAATGGCAGAGGGTATTTCATCGCTGCAGAACCATGTAGTTTTACCTAAGTTATCTTTAAAATAGCTAACTTAGCTGGTGGTAGCAGAGAGTTCAGAACGTGCTGAGAAAACTGTGAGCATTTACCTTTTTTCTTAAAGTACGGTGGGAGGTGTTGCAGCTCACAGTGAACTCCCCGTGACTGACATCTGAGCCAGCTAAAGCTGCTAGATCTACTTATGACAGAAAAGGCAATGCAGACATACAGAGAATTTGCAGGTCAAGCAAAACTTTAGGTGCTTGAAGGCTTAAAACATTTGATCCTTTGACCACTGGTTTGAAGCAGTGATTACTTGCATTTTTTTTTTGACAGACAAACAGTGTTTTAACAGGTGGGACTGAAAATCTTAAGTATGTGAAAGCAAGTAGTGGGCAATGTTTGAGTGCCAGACAGCTCATCCAATACATTTGAAGACAACACAGTAATGGTAAAGACAACATTTAGCTTGTTCAAAGTTCGGGAAACTATAACCAAGATTGAATGTAATGAAAGAAATTCGCTTAAAGCAATAAAGAAAAGATTGATTCCTATCTGTGCTGTTTTCAAATTCGCCACTAATCCAAGATGATTATCTTTTATCAGCTTCAAAGGATGTATTTGTCATGGTTCCTGGGGCTGCACTTTTTCAGGAGGTAACTTTTCCATAAATGCAGTGCAGACTGGTGTTGAGAATCACCGTTCAATTAGTACACATGTGGGCTTACTTCAGTGTAAGAGGCAGGATAACATCCGTACCCATGACATGGTGACAAGACAGGTGACGGGATATGTCGAGAGCATTCTACTAGTTATGGCAGCTAGGGAACATGCCGGGCCCTACCAACCTCCCAAAGGTACTTGCCATGCTCTCCTTGTATGTTCATCATTCCTGGGTTATGGGTGGGCTTTTTCTTGGCAAGGGTATCACGTTGCAATCATACAGCTATGGTAGTGTGAGAGGTTATACTGGGAGAAATCAGTAATTGTCTCTCAAGATGGATTTCTAGCTTGCCATATGCCTCATTACAACATTTGTGATTGCAAAACAATGAGTTATGATCAAAGAGCATACTAAAAAGAGCCAGACTCCACCATGGTTCCTGCAGAGGAGAAAAGGGTATGTCTCCATGAGAGAGTTTTGCCAGGTCCTGAATCACTCAATTGATGCTCCTGGGCTGGCAAACATGGTCCGAAAGTTGCCTGACCACATCACTGTGGCTCTGAGCCCAAGCCAGTACATCAGGCTTGCGTGCGGTTCTTACTGCACCCGTAGGGCGTCTGTTGGTGTGGCCATGCTGCTTTTCTGTCTCCCCGTGGTAATACTGTATGACCTACACTTCCTTTCCTGTTTATTATTGTGTTCATATCTGATTACGTCCTGCTTCTGCCCCTCCTGCTTACTCTTCAAGTATCGTTACTCTTTAACTAAAACTAGATGACTACATTTAAAGGGTTTCATCCTGCCAATAATTATTTTATTTTACTCAGGGAGTAGCTTTCTATCCGTATCTGGGTCAGTATTAAGCTTAGCTTCCAGTGTTAATTTTCATGCTAAATATTCTTAATTTGTTCCTCCTTTATAAGCAGCTCCTTGATCCAGTAAATCTTCTTGTCCCTCCTACAGTGTCTCTAGTTCTGAATTGTCATGATTCAGTGAATCTGCAGAGAAGCTATTTTAATTATCCTCCCTTCCTTTCTTTCTGTCTTTTGCTAGGATGTCCAAGCCTCCCTCGGAGGGAACATTCCTATCCTCCTTCAGCTCCCCTGAGGCAATCAGAAATTTTTCATGTCAAGTTATCTTTTCGTCTCCCAAATCACACTGGATCAGCACTTCTCAGTGCTGCGAGGTTGATTTCTGCCGGGAGATTCCAGCTGCAGGGGAAGGCAGACACAAGCTCAGGGGAGACTGTCAGAGAAAAGGGATATGTAGCCTCATTTATGTAAGACTTGGCAAAGCCAGAGAGGCTTGATCTGCTGCATTGCTCCCTGGACTTCAACTGCCACAGATTTTAGCTTGATCCAGTGCAAGCAGAAAAATCACATTTGCAAAATCTGTAGCTCGTAGCTGCTTTTTTTTTTTTTTGATTCTGAACATCACCATACTTTTGGGCTGAGTGGTGGGTAGTGGGAGAGGGACGGAGAATCTCCAGATCCCACACCTGTATTGAATCCAGCCCCAAAACCACAGCTGTCTTTGCTCAATTTCCAATAATGCTGAAAACAGGTTTCTGGGCATCCCGAGACCCAGGAAGAAAACATCACAAACTTTGCAAACAATTAGGACTTTGCTTCATGCTCTTAGTAACAAGGCAATTGCTTAGATGGCAGCTTGAGTATTAGTGCAGTTAGTTGAAAAAAAATGACAGAAGCCTGGATAAAGTCCTTCCCTCTCACACTCAGCACTGTCAGTCACCCATTCAGGCTTCAGAAGTTCCCCAGTGCTCTTTGTTCAGCAAGAGGCTTACTGGAACCACCACACACTGTGTCAAACTACCGGGAAATCCTTTATCAGTACATCCCTTTGAAACTGTCATTGAACTGTATGGACCTAAAGAGTGATAAGCATTAATAATACCATGTTCTTTTTATCCATGTGTCTCTGTGTTCGGTCTCAAGTTGGCTTTATCCCGAACTCAGGATTTTCAGCTTGAGCCAGTCTGCTGCAACTCCCCCCTCCACCTCCCCGGCCCTTGCCCTTTAAAAAGTGATGCTTAACCCATCTCATATGTATACATATGGCAAAAAAAAAATATTAACCCAGTTCTTAGCTAAGTCGGAGGTCAATGTCTTTTCTTCATGACTTGAACTTCTTTTGGCAAGTGCATGAGCAACCAGTATACCATGGTCCATTTGCATAAGCCCCACAAGCTGCATAGCTGGTCAGAGTGCTCAGTTTTCTGTGTTTCGGTGTTGGGTTGGTTTCTTTTTTGGGGGGGGTGGTGGCGGTGGTGGTGGCATATAGCTTTAAATTCATACAACAGGGGCAGGAGAAAAGGGTCTGCTCTTTTTCTATATCCATGGTCAATTCTGACCTTAGCATCAACTGCCCTTAAGAACATGCATACAGCCACACCCAGCCATCCAAGCAGAACAGGACCCAGAAGGATCTGCTGAACACCTCAGTATGAAACCCACTGCTCACTGTCCAGTCCAGTTTCACTTCCCAGTGGGTTTATCTTCTTTTTTTGTAGGAAGCCCAAGGAATTCTACTAGCATCCCAATAGGCACATGTGGAAACCATCTTGTAAAGAGAATTGAATCTGCAGACCAAAGACTTGTCTTTATGTGGTGCAGTTTGGGTATGTTTCAGCTATACATTGCCTGCCATCCATTCAGGATGGCTTTGGGGCAGCTGCCAAGTGATGACACAGAAAGGAAGATGTAGTTCCTGGTCCTGGAGCTAATAATAGATGATGTATGGGCTAATCTGAAATATGAGTGTAGACTTAGCCAGAATTCACTTGAATGCTACTCAACTGAAATCACTCTGCTGAAGATCTTACCATTTTCAGTAAGGCAGCTTGGTTAAATCAGCAAAAGAACACAAAGGTGTAAGTGCAACATCAGGCAACTAAATCCCGAACCTTCAGAACTTCTCATCTGTCTTCTATATACAGAAACAACTGAAAACTACAGAGCCTAACAATGCCCTGAAATTCTGTGGATACCTTGACAGTCTGGAGCAGCTAACCGCCCAAATAAATCCTGGCAGGTGTTGGGCTACCTCTAACTGTCGTTCCATTTACCTTACCAAAAGTCTTTCTCCAAATACACATAATAGAGGCCCCTGCAGGAAATACAAGGGCCACAAAAAAAAAAAAAAGTAAAAAATGTTGTTGGCATGACCATGACTCTTTAAAATAGAAAAGAATAAAATAGAATAGAATAGAATAGAATAGTTCCAGTTGGAAAGGACCTACAATGACTACCTAGTCCAACTACCTGTCCACTTTAAGGCTGACCAAAAGTTAAAGCATATATTTAAGGCCATTGTCCAAATGTCTCCTAAACATTGACAAGCATGGGGCATCAATGTCCTCTCTAGGAAGCCTGTTCCACTGTTTGACCACTGTCTCAATAAAGAAATGTTTCCTAATGTCAAGTCTGAATCTCCCCTGACACAGCTTTGAACCATTCCCACGTGTCCTGCCACTGGACACCAGGGAGAAGAGCTCAGCATATCCTTGCCCACTTCCCCTCCTCAAGAAGCTGTAGAGAGCAATCAGGTTCCCCCTCAGTAGCCTTTTCTCCAAACTAGTGGTTTCAGCTCTTCAGTACTTAAAGCGCTTGTCTAACATAGTCCATGAACACTCATCTCGACTTGCCCGTGTCTGTCTCATGGTACTCAAAGTCACATTTTCAAAAAGATTGAACTGAATCTGAGAGCAGTCTGGATGGAGGATCATTCCCTCAATCCTTTGTGCTAGAACAACAGTATCATTACAGTAATCATTTAAAGGGTAAACTGGGTCTAAAGCTTCCAGGAGGAGACCTGGTGCCCAGTTCCTTGTCCATTAAATGTACTCTATGGATTACAGTAAAGAAATAAACAGTGGCATGGAATGAGTCAAAAATTGATTTTTAATTTTTTTTTTTTTAAGAGCTGTTGGCATAACTGACGGCATTGGGAACTCTGCAGTGATTTCACTGCTTGATCTTTCCTTTTAGGGTGGTTCCACCAGGAGGTGGAACTTAAGAACAGAATGACCACCCCATGGGTCAGCTGAGGGCAACATATCTGACAGTACAGCCACATGGCCTCCTCCAGCATGTGCTGACATACTTATAGAGGCTGGCATGCCTAAAGGCTTCTTATAATTTATTTTGCCTTTCCTACAGTCCTTGAAGCACAAATAATCAGAAAGCTATGAGCCCTTGCTATGCTCCAGCTCTTTTGTTCCCTCTTACTGTATTCCCTATGGTAAGCATAAGAGCAAAGCACAACTTCCATAGCTCATGGTAGCATAGAAATTCATTTATGCAAGGCTTATTATTGGAGACCCTCGTCTGTCCCCTTTAAGGATCCCGGATAATAAGCAACAAAATATATTTCTGTGCAACAGCACTGGAAGAGTTCACCAAGTTCAATGAACTAGTTGTATAAATTTTCTCTCCCAGACAAAAATAAAATGTTCAAAGAACAATTCTCTTTTTATGCTGTAAAGGTTTGTAAAGATATTATCTATCTGGCAAGATTTTATATGTTTAAAAAAAAGCTGCTAATAAAATATTTGCTTTAGCCATCACCCAGTTCTGGAAAAAGTTAGTCTTCAGTTTTAACTACAGTAAAGGTGCCGTCCTGGAACAAAATAAATACATATGGCAATATTTCAAACAGAGGTCAACAATTAAATTGGAGGGCTTGTCTTTAACCTACAGTTATGATAATATTGAATCTTTTGTCCATCTATGAAAAGGGCTTTAGAAGAAGCCCCCAGGGTTTTAAAATATTTAATTCTGAAAAACCTTAATTTCTGGGTCTTGATTTTGAAACAAAAATAATATCCCTGCAGTGTTTATGCCTGCGTGTAAAGATTTACCTACACTATGACTAGACCAACAAACAGTTACTCCACAGTTTGGCATAGCAGTGATTTGACACGTCTACTACAAAAGGGACAACTTTGGCTCTTCCATTTGGAAAGAAGATTGGTAGCAATAGTTCATTATGTTCTCCCACACTGCTTAGCACCAGAAGAAGCTGGGTGGTACTGTGGAACAGACAGGTCTTCCTCGGTCATGAACTCTGTGCCTTCAGAGTGAACTGCTCTTTCTCCCCAGCCATGACTGACACCATTGTGAGTCTCATCTAAGTCAGACGTCTCTTCAGTCCAGCTGGTCCATTTCCCTCAGTGGATTTCCTACCCAAGTTCCCCCTACCTATCTCGCTACCTGCTCCCACTAACCTTACCCTGCCCCTCTCTGTTCATCACACCCAATCTTCTCCTCTCAGCTACTGTGTCCAAGCTCTTTCACATTTCCCCTTGGCACTCATTCCCAGTTTGTTGTCCTTCATCTAGGGTTCCACCTTCCAATCCTTTAGTCCTGGTTTTGGCAGGGACAGCACAGGAAATCAGATTAATTTGTCAATATTCACCTGCTCCTGTTTTCATGCTTACACAGATTGTCCTGATCTTGCCACCTCTTTGATTCCTAGTCCAGATCATCCCTATGTCATTCCCCGATACTCTTTCTCAGTCATCTCCAAACTATAACTCTGCTCCACCACCTCTTTGTCACAGTTATTTTGCCTTATGCAACTCCTGTTACTGCCCTCCTCTGCACAGTCTCCTTGTGCAATATTATCCTCTTTCTTCAACTCTCCTCCCTCTTCGCATTCACATCACTGATCTTGATGTGTGCCGGGAACCATATCGGTAGGATGAGAGAGACAGACTTCATGCTCTCAAAAATTGCATGGGAAAAACAGTTTCTTCCTTCCAGCCCTTCCTCTGAATAGGCAGAATACAGAGGAACTGGTTGTGAACCATCAACAAGGGTTGCTGACTGATATTGTTCCTTAGCAAGGTGATTATGAGGACAGTAAAAGGGCTGATATAATAACCTACTTCCTTGCCAAGTCACTAATTCTTGCTCCACACTGTAAAGACACTGGATCTTCTCAAAGGTTAGGGGAGTTTTAATACAGATAAAACCAACTTTTTTTTTTTTTCTAGTTTCATTCTTGGTAACAACTGAATAAAGTTGGTTATAATTATAAAAAGCAACCAGAAGCACACAGCAGTATAGAAAATGTCATCTTGAACAGTCAAATTTAAAAACATTTCTATTAGTAACAGAAAACATGGGAAATATTCTTACAAGAGGAGGTGTTATCCAAACCTAATTATAGATTATGTTTCTGTTCTTGGTGTAGTCTGATTTAAATTTGTTATCCATCTGTAGTGATAGAAGAGATGTATTTTAATTCATATGCCACATCTAGCATTGCTGAGTCCAAAAGCTGTGACAGATAGCAACGGATTAGAGGAGGTCAATGTCTCACCACACGGAGGAGATACTAATTATCAATTTGGTGAAACAAAAATGTTCAAAATCTTCAGAGAACTCTCTTTTATAGGAAAAAAATTCAAACAATATAATTAATTCTTGATATAAACTCTAATTTGGTAAATACTTTTTTACTTCCTCAGTTTTTGCAAACTGGTAGAGTTGTATGTGATTGGAATATGACTATCTAAAGAAATAATGTAAATAGATCCTTAAATCCCTCCGGGGTCATGATCAAATATATTTTTTAAGTATAAGAATAGTGTTTGCCAGCCTATGTGGTTGGGTGCTCAATGCAAGCGTCGCGCCTTTGCTGTGGTGTATAAATAGTATTACATTATTTCTCGCTCTCTCACACACATACTTTTGAACTGAATAATTTAGTCCAGCTGTTGAAGCCTATTACACTTTCCATTAGAAATTATTTCAGAGGGCGTAACATTTAGGTACTTTAAACCTGGATGAATGCACTAAAAGAGACACTGCATTTGCATAAGCTCAAACTATTGTTTAGGATTTTTTAGCTATTTAAGCTGAGAAGCCTTTGTTCTTCTCTTTTCTTGTCTCCGTAACCCTTTTTCTAGCTCTCCCTCAGTATCAGCTTCATGAGTTGATTCTAAGCATTAATATGAAACCCAGAATGGACTATAGCAATGCACAGACACCCCTTGGAGATTTTGCGACTTTTGTAATGAGTTTGAGTATCAGAACATGCTATATATAATCCTGCGTCAAAATGTAATTTTTTTCATTTGCAAAAGTCTCTTTTATACAGGTGCACAATATTATACAGTGAAAACACATGCATGAGCACAAACACACATACACACAGAGTTTAATTGCTTTTACACAACACCTTATTAGTGTCCTTCATGAAAATCTGTAGGACAGACAGGACATAGAAATTGACATAAATTCTGTTGTAGATACATCAGATGTGTATGATAATTTGCACTAATTGGACATCTGACTCAATACTCCAAAGAAAACACGAATGCCCATCTGGAAAAACAACAACAACAAAACACACTGGTTGGTAACAACTTTCTTAATATCATGACTGCATCAGGTATTTATCTATTTCTGCAAAATGATGTCTCTGTATCAGAGCCTTCATCACCCAGTGCAAATAAAAACCTCAGCTGTCCAATAAGGATCTAGATAAAAACATACAATTAGTTTGACACAGGTTTCCATCACAAACAATTGTCAGTCCTCAAATGATACCAGACAAGTAAGGACTTGATAAAATAAAGGGGGAATGTAGCCAAGCCCTTGTCAATTTAATCAAGTACAAGATGAGGTGAAAGACGCAATATGAGCTAGTTGCTGCTCAATTACTGTTGAAGTTTTGCTAAATGAGTTGACTGCTATCTTATTTACATAAGAAAATCTCCACTCATGCTTCACTGAGCCTCAGCCAGGCCTTAATTGAGAATTTATGGTTGAGTTCTCAGGGGAGGTGAAGAACTTGAACATTAATTCAAAGTGCAGCGGTTGGCCTGAATTCAATTGTATTCATGACACCGATGAGCAGTGTCCATTCACGCAAAAATCCTGTAACAAGCAAAGACTTGAACTGAAATTAGGCAGGGAGTTGCCAAAAGTTTGAAGTCAGGCTTGAATGCAACTGGATTTCCCAGTCTGTATGTGTAAAACAAAATTACATTTTCCCTGCCTTTTCTCTGGCTTATGTGTGGATGTTTGTAATGTACAGAAAGTTTCTTCAAATTAAGTCAATCCTTCTTGCTGGAAACAGTCATGTCAACCACACTTGACAAAGAAAGAGGAGGGTATTTACTACTGTTTGAAGTGCCACACAGGTTGCCCTTCTCTGCTTCTGTGTTTCATATACATCTAAGTGGGTTTTTTTCAAGGAATGGTAGAAAGAGGACTATTTATGCCATAGTGGACTGTGGCACACTCAGGAAGTTCTCTTGATAGATGAAGCATGGGTCGTTTGGCTTCAGTTCTCTGTTGTGACAATCTTTCCTGGGTGGTCTTTGGTAAATATTTAAGACTCAGNTTTAGGTTGAAATTAAGGCATCTAAATGTAGTCCTCTACATGCAAGTATCTACCAGTGGGCCAAGTGTCTAAGCAGCCATTACGGTCATGGGTAATCAGACTGAGTTGGCTCCTCTGAAGTAGGTGCCTAAGTAGATGAACCACACTGTCTGGACTCCACTGGCTAGGGGCTGGATTTGGTTGCCTAAACACAGGCTGCAAGGTCACTGACTTTTCTGACTGTATGAGTTTTTCTATCACAAGTTTTCTGTGGCTAAGGGCCACATAACAGCAACCACATACGTGATACCTGGGTCCCAGGCAAAACACGGAACGGGGTTGGCTGACACTCATTGCTTTTTAGTCCGCGATAGGGTACCCGACACTCACTAGGAAGCCAAGGCGAAGAATACATTTGTAAGTATGACACAGAGGCCTTTTATGGAAATTATTTGCGTTAATGAGCTCAAATGACAGTGCAGAGAATATAACAGGGAGGAGAAGAGATTCTTTCTAGTTAGAATTAAGCTATTGGTCTTCCAGAATATTCCAAATTTTTCCCTTTGAGATACTGTCTTCTTAGCAAACGTACCATATATAGTTATAGATTTTAGAGTTCTTTACCAGCTGAGACTAACACTGAATCTACAAACTTTTCCTAGTAAGCCTGGTGGGTTGTTCACCAGAATTCAATTCTTTGATCAGCAGCTTGTTACAGCCCTAAAAAAACACATCTTACTCCATTTACTCCCCATATCATCTCGCCCCATGCAGCAGTCCATGTTCCTGTGTCAATTACTGGGGCAATCTGTTCTGAGGATACTGGTAGAGATGCTATGGCCCCTCAAAGGCTTAGGTACCACAGGGAAGCTCCAGGCACCTGCAGAGCACAGGTGTTCTCTAAGATGACTATTTGCTCGTAGCAATCAAAGGGAGCAGAGGGAGGAAGAAACAGTGGACAAAAGCTGCCTTTTCTGATTCCAGAAGGTCAGGACTACTTTCTACAATGAATAGCTGACACCTGTCTGGAATAACACATGTAGAGAGACAATGAAGTATTGGATTTTTAGAACTATTTAATTAAGATTATTTTCATGGGGCTGATTATGTGCTATATCATGGGCAGGGAAGAAATACAGGAACAAACAAGTACTCTACTTCCCCGCAGCAAACTTCGATGGAAGATATACACGGGTTGGACCTTAATGATTTCGCCAGCCCTGGGGATACATTACATTGTCACTGGGGATACCTCAGCCCTGGGATACCTCACCTGGGCATCCACATCACTCGCTGGAGCACTTCTCTTGACTGAGGAAGCTGCCATCCCTCCAAGGGCTGTACTCAGCCTTGGCCTTGCAAGTTCCAGGTCAGGAGAGCTTCCACATTAATTGGAAAATCCCTCATGTAGTGGGAAGTCTCTGGGGTTGTGCCTTAATTTTTTGCTTACATATCCTTACTAAGCCTTCCGTGCCTAGCTATCAGGTATTTCCAGAGTTTAATTCCTTCTGAGAAAATATGTACACTTATACAGGGACAGACAGGCTTTCTGTATTAAATGTCTTGATCCTATCTTTTGAGAGAGGCAATGTCAGAGTTGAGGTTTTGACACTTGGAGCACCTGGTACAGCATCCCACCTGGCACGGCTCCTACCACCCACATTGGCACTGCCAGGAATCTCACCGCTGCTCTGTATCAAGAGCACAGAACAGAAATCCCAGTACTATCGCAGCCTCTATGGTGAGCTTCACTGAATCACACTGATACTGTAGCTTGCATCCAGAAATGGTACTTCTGCTTTTGTGGGGCATTCCATCCACATGATTATTTGCTCAGGTTTTGTAATCAGTTCACCCATCTCTGCACCCATGGTACAGACTTTCCTTCTAGCAGCTGAATTTCATACAGAGTTTTCAGAGCCGGTTGCTGTAGGTCTAAACACAGCCGGTGCCTTCAGCAGCACAAAGAATTATGCCTGAACATCGAAGGGGTACCAAACTCAAACCTCTCAGACAACTACTGTGTGCCAGAGCGTGAGGACCTCTTCCAGAGCTCTCTTTCTTCAGAGCTTCATCAACACCTCTACTCATGGAAGCAGAAACTTCACATTTCAGCTACAAGGTTATAAAAGGCAAGCTGCACCTGGGAACTGTCTCACAGGATGTGGTATGTCAGAAGAAGGACACACACACCAAAAAGTCCCCTGCCGCTGTGCCTTTCTTTTCATTCTAAGATTTATACTCCAGTAAGACTCAGTCCCGCAATAGCAGCTCAGCATTCACCTAGGTATAGCCTATGAGTCTAACACCATACAACTAACACCCCCCGTCTTTGATCTTCAAAGGGGTAAAAAAAGCTAATACTTTATACCACATTATTTAGGGGCTTCCTAGAGTTCAATATATTAACACAGTTCACTCTGTTCAGCAGTGAATATATTTCCTCTTTAGGAAGGTTATATTCAGCTGTGCGGGAGGGAATGTGAGAAATAATCCCAGTCCTGTCAGGCAATTAAAGCAGTATTATTCCTTGCAATTTTAGGTTTTAATTTACTGTATGAATACTTACACTGTTAAGTCAAATATTTTTATGGGAAAAATCAGTGAGGCACTACACAATAATGTTAAAACCTTCCACCTCCTACATCTTTTTCAGTATGAGAGCATTATGGTCTGGCACGCAAACAATATTCTTCAATATTTAAAAGGAAATTTAGGAAATGAGATGCATTGTTCTTAAACTTATAGAATAAGTAATAATTTAATGAGGGTTATTTTAATGACAGAATTTTTAAAAGGTATAGTTAAGGTTAAAATGTGATTTTTGTTCTGTTTCCCTGCTTTCTATGCCTTTATTTCTAGTCAGTCATTTGTAACATTTTGAAAATTGAATTGTGAGCTGGAATTTTCCAGTCTTATTTACAGCTCAGCAGCAATTCTTGGGAGGAGTGAAGATCTGAGTAAAATTGGTTTAGATGCTTATGACTTCAGACCAAAACCAAACTGCATTCTTCAGCCTGTCTACCGATCAGAAATCTTTCATGGGAATAATTTAAAAACAGCTGAATATGTTTTGTTCTAACTTGGCTTATGATTTCTGGAGTAGGTTCCTTTAATGACTTGCTAGTTTTAAGGCTATAAGCATGAAAACATTTTTTCATAGATCCACAATATAATTTTCTACAAGGATTAGTTTTAAAAATTGATTTTAAGCTTAGCTTCAACAATGTGCAGAAGTAAATGCAACTGGTATTTTCTCATTACATGGTTATACATCAAAAAATACACATTTGTCAAACCAAAGTTTTCAGTGAGAACATATCAATTATGACAAATTTTGTTCTCTCAAAGACACTTCCTCTCATGCTGGTGAGAGTTCCCAGTTTAGGGGGAACAGAAAGGCTGTAATTAGCAGCATTAAGCAGTACCTTTCCCCAGTGCTTATATCTGAACGTGTGAGCCTCAGCTTTCTCTAGCCAGTGGAGAGAGGCATGAGTCAGACAATCCAAAAGGAGATGGGTAAAAACACCGATTTCTCGTCACCAGTTAAAAAGGGGGTCAAGCGCTACTAGCTGAGATGGAGGTGTTTAAATGGTATGTGTCTATGTTAGGTTGGGTACATCTTCCAAAGATATTTTCTGTCATTGTCTGAAAATTTGTTTGAAAAGCAGAGCAGCAACGGTTCAAGTCCCCATTTCAGTAATGATTTTATGTACAAAGAGGTACAGACTAACTGTCCTGGTTTGAGGACCTCAACACAGGTGGATATGAACAATGCTTACATGGGGTAAGGAAGAATGAGGTTCAAACAGAACATACATGTGGAGCAGTCTTCAGTGCTTTGAAGGATGGTGAACTCTTTTGCTTCCCTTGGCCACTAAGCACATCGCGTTTGCGTGAGAAGTGGTGGAAATCTTCCCTGATCCTTGTAAGAGAGAAGAGGGAAGAATGGGTTTAATATAATATAAACAAACTCAGGTCAGGTGATACGAACATGATTTCTGGCTGCTAGTGATGTATTGCAAGACAGTGGAAAATGATGCAGAGGTGTTTTTTCAAGTGCTTGCTTCTTTGTGACATTTATGATGAAATTCTGCATAACAGTGCAGTTTCCTGCTGTGCTTAGCTATTTTGAATATGTGACTACTTCTCTGGTAGGCTAAATAAAGTGTGAATTTCCTGGAAACACAGTACCTGCTCTCACACATAAGGAGGGAAGACCTACAAAATTGATATGCGCGTCATTTTAACTTTGATAGCTGGGAAGATACTAGAACAGATTGTTAAATAATCAGTAGATGAGAAACTAGAGGAAAAGGCAATACTTAAAAATGTCCAGCATGGATCTATCAAAAGAAAATAATGTCAAACGTATCTAATTTCCTTCTCTGATGAATGTTCTTGCTTAGCAGATGGAGGAGAAGCAGAAAAGGTGAGGTATTCTGACTTTATTAAGCTGCTTGATATTCTGCCTCAGCGAGGTAAGGAATCACTGTGCATGGAAGTGTTACTGGCTGAAAAATGGCACTTAGGGAGTGCTTTTCAATCCTTTTTCTATCAAATGAGTAGACATTTTAGGTAGGGCACCCCTGAGATCTGCCTTGGCTTCAGTTCTGGTCAATCTTTTAATTTGTGGCTTGGCTGAGGGAATGAAACACATGTATAAAAGTTCTTGGGTGACAGGCTGAGAAGGGTTGTGTGTACTTTGGAGGAAAGGATCAGAATTCATAACCATCCTGCTAAACTGAAGCAAATGTTTGAACCATGAGGATGAAATTCAATAAAGACAAGTGCCATGAATAATAATGTTTGTGGAGGAAACCTGAAGCACACAAATACAAATGGGAGAATAACTGGAGGAACAGCAATACAGTAGGAGAGGTCCAAGGTCATCATGGCTCACAAACTGCGTATGAGCTGACAAGATAATGCGGTTGCAAAAAAGGCAAATCTCATTCTGGGCTATATTAACAGCATGACAAGGGAAGTAATTATTCCGCTGTACTAAGCCGTGGTGAGACCTCAGCTGGTGCACTGTCCCCAGTCTGAGAACAAGCATTAAGAAAGATGTAAATAAATTGGGCAGTCTCTAAGGGAGAGAAAAAAGACAAGGCATAGAAATTCTATTTATCCAGTAAAAAGAAGATCAAGTGGAAACACGATGATACATGAAATGGAATAAATTAGTTTAAACAGGATGATGGCCATTTTTTCTCCACATCCTCTGTGTGTGTTGTAAGAGATGCTGACTTAATTCAAAACAAAATATTTCCAGCAGAATTTTCAATACCAAGTTGTAAGATAGAGATTAGGAAAAATGGCTAATTAATAGATTAGTAAGGCCTTGGAACAGTTGGTTGGGTATATTGGATGTCCTCTGCTGAAAGTTTATAATAAATATTGGACAACATCTCTCAAATATTGTCTAGATTTATGTTTTTGTGCTTCAGAGAGAAGAGCCAAGTAAGTGACCACTCGATATTCTGTCATTCTTATGTTTCTACAAAAAGATTACTTGAAACAAAATTATTACAATATGATATTTAATAAAAGTCCAGCCTTTTTCCAACCTTGCTGTCTTTGAATTAACAGGACTTTTTATTCTTTTCTCTGAATATTTAAGTTCAGGTTATTTTTGCTTTTGCCTTATACTAACCCAAATAATTCTTCCTCTAAATGACAAAGGGAAATTAAAGGAGGCAAGCACAGACAAGCAGATAACAAGAAATCAGGGAACACTTCCACAGCGATGTCTCTGTGAAAGCACTTGGAAATCTGTCCTTCATGTCACAAAACAATCTATTGCTGTTGGCAGAAATGATAGCATAGAGGTAGGTAGCCTTGTGGGGTAATGTATTGATCAGAGGCTGTAACACTCGCTCACTACTACTGCTGCTATCATTATCCCTGTGTTGGCATTTCCATTATACTCCTCCTCATGCATGAGTTAGTTAGAAACTGTTTTACATTGAACTAGAATCTCGTTTGCAATGCATATTCTCTCTGGGTTGAATTTAGCAGGGCTGTTTCCAAACTGAGACTGGGTACAAATTGGACCCTCTTGCTCGTTCTCGTTCAGATTCAGACTACTTGTCTGAAAGCCAGAGGTTATGGGGCACCTCACTAACACACCTGCACCACACTGACAGCATCTGAAAGCCCCTGAGCACCTTGCCTCCTCCTCCTCTTCCCAATCACTCACACTTCTTCCGCTGAGGCTGTGGCATTCTCTCAGAAATTAGGTTAATACATTAAGGATTAAAGTCACAGAAAATCAATGAAAGTAAGCTTAGGAAAGGTGGTTGCTAACCAAAGAAGCTCAACTCTTTCTATGTTTGAGAGTAATTCAGAAACAATGGAATGGTTGAGGGTGGCAAAAAATAAAATGCCAGGGAAAGGATCAGAAATGTTGTGCTTTGAGTCAGAGTAATGGAGCCAGAAGACATGAGTTATAGTCTTACTTATAGTGCTATGATAATTAGCTAGCTTTTACATCTTTTACAATTTCACTACTGTCTTTATAATCTCAAATGAATCGCTTCCCTCTTCCACAGTACTTCCACAGTAAATTATTTGTGGTAGAGACCATTTTTCCAATATTTTATGACAGTCCCTGCTATAACGGCTCCAGGTTTGTTAAGAGATCTTTTGGTGCTCCTGTAATATACATAAATATCTTTGAATATACGAATATTTTTTAATGTTCATATAAATAGATGAATAAACCTTTATCCTATCAGAGTTACACTGGCTTGAAGTGGATTAATGCATGAGTGACTCAATCAGAGACTTATTGCTAGCTCGTCTTAACAGCCTCTAATTTGTGCCAACCCTGGGAGAGGGAGTGTTACTGTTCCAATTTTTACTGTGTCTCTTGTTACACTTGGAAAACCAAGGGGTAGATAGATACTAAGGGAAATCTCTAGGTTCACTAAAATTATTCAGGGCAGAAAAGGCAGCAAGCTCTTAAAGCCGTTAGTGTTTACCGCTGAACCCTTCTCTTCTCTGGCATTAAATCTTCAAAGGGAGGACAACAGCAGGGAAGTATTCCCCAAATACGAAATAAAAAAAAATACTCTGGTTCAGTTTTTCATTTGGACTCATACTCTGACACTGTAGGGATTGAGTTTCTTGTGTGTGATCAACCACTAGCATGTTATAAGTATTAATGGAAAGTAAATAATAATAGTATGACAGAGTAGGTCCTCCGGCAGCCATCAACATCTTTCAACTGTTTCAGCTATTGTCCAACTAGAAAAAATAATAAAATTAGCCCAGATGTTGGCAATATTTATTTGTGTAATTATGTTTCTCTCTGACCAGCTCACAAAATGCGTGAGGATATGTCCCAGTTGCTCAGCACCTCAAAAGGATTACATCAGCTTTGAGAGAATACCTTGAAGGACAATCCAATATTTATGCACAGCTCCTATTTAGGTTGCATCTAAATATGAAATCTATCCAGAAAAGTCCCCACTTAAGTCCATTATTATTCAGGTAATCTTTTAAAACTTGTTCTTCGCTTTAAATAGGTGTTTAAGTCTCATTGACCTCAGAGAAATTTATACAAATACTCAAATGAAACATGGTGCAAAGGTTCTTGAATAAAGGGAGCTCGTTTGTAAAACGGGCCTGGCTTCAATTGCTACACTGAGCCTCTGAAAACAGATTTTAGCAACAGGCAAATAATGCTTATGTTTCAGCCAAAAGGCCTTGTTCAAGTTTAATTACCTCTCAGCAGATTAAGGTTCTATGAAAGCTGTTTCCTTATTTTTAAAAAGGTAATTTACCATTTATTTTCATGGTAATGCTGTCCTGACAATCTGAACATATTTTATGCTTCTACCATACTTGCATTTCCACATATCTGATATAGGTGAAAAAATTCATTCTACTTGTTGAGTGATTACGAATTTTAAAACATAGATCTTTTCCATGAAACATCATTCCTGACCTCTATTCATTTTGGGATACAACAATTCCATTTTTAAGCCATAGTTGCTACTAGCTAAGAGCATAGATTCTTGTTATTGCTGATTTTAATACTTCATGGAAACTGCAGCTACACAAAAATATTCCAAAAAATGATTCAAAATTTAAATCTGTGGAAAAACAAAGAGTTTTATCTAGCTGCAAAAGAGCCATCTGATGGCATTCATTCTGTTTAAATAGCAGTTATTAGGCTTTTAACAGTTTTATGCTTTAAAGAAGGATAAAAATCCTAATAAATTAGTTCTCCTGGACCAGTTTTAATATCAGCTAATCATGTATGATTAAGATAATAGATAGCATTTATCACCATAGTAGCTGGTGACAGTAGCTCTTACTGTATTCTGCATTTCCAGTATCTATCAAATACTTAGAAAATATGATGAGGTAAATAATGTATCATTACACATATTAGAACTTTAGAAAGGTGCTCAACAATGTTATATTTCTTATGTCTCCAACACATGTGACTTATTCTCATGACTCACATTTGATATTTTCTGAAAGCCTGAGTTTCTAGAGACTTGGATTCTAAGACACTGTAATTTTTTATGCCAGAAAGCAAACAAGCAGAAGGGTAAAGAAAAATCTTAGAAAGATGAAACTCATGACAAAAAAAGTAAATGTAATTAAAAAAAAATTATGAAAGAATGCTAATAGAAAATAACATTTTCCTACAAATGAGTGGTTTTGTGGCTTTAACACAGACATTAATATCGTTGATTTTTGCAATAATATGCACAAACCAACAAAATATGCTACTTATTTATTCACGTCTAGCATCCTATGTAGTTTTCAGGTAAGTATAAGTTAGCCAGTGTGCTTATGCTGTATGGTGACTGAAGACACACTGTTCTGCTCAGTGCATATCTTTCATCTATTCAATTTTGGCCAGGTCTTGGGTAAATGCTGCATTGCAGTACAGTACCAGGGCTCAAAATCTATAGAATGAAAGGATTACTTTTAGTATTTCAGTCTGTGCTGCTATTTTGGGGTGGGGGAAGGTGTTAAAATAGTTTAGAGACAGAGAACAGTGTAAGGTGATCAATTTTTCTACTTATATTAAAGAAAAAAAAAAAAAGTAACTTCTAGCAACTGCATCAAAGCTGCTAACAGCTCCTGTTAATTTTCTGTCTCAAATCAACTGGACTTCTCCTCCGGAGTTTATTTACAGTTATCCACTTGATAAAAGAAACCCCAGTACATGCCTCATGGCCCTCAGCAGAATCCTCACATCTTTCTGATTGATGAGAAAGGTCTAGACTATGGCCATTTATTGTCATATATTTTTACACAAAGCACTGAAATGAATTCTTCCAGAGCTGGTTGGATTGGTACAAGCATATTCCATAGTTGGTCTCTGAGGCAGACACACTAGTATAGATAACTCCATGCCAGTTTTTGTCTAAGTAGCTCTTTAGACAGTAAGCATGATAACCACAGCAGCACAGACATCGGTGCAGCCAGAAAATGCTACCCAAGGAGTCCTGAACGTGCTCATGAGGCTATTCTGTATGCACCCGCACACTGACACAGCCGCTTTGCTGAAGACGTGTTTGAGGAGTTTTGCCATGTGTGCCTCCTGCAGTATGGAAATATAAAAACTGAGGTACACGCCTGTGCCATGATAACAACTGGGTTATCCTACTACTAGTGTCTGACTGGGGAATCTGACAAGTGTCCCAGATACATCATTAACAGTCTAAAACAACAACAATAAAAACCACCCCAGATCCTACCCAAGGATTCAGAAGGCGGCAATCAAGTTGAAGTTTATTTCTCAGCTAAGATGTGGTCTAGACTGATGGATGTTGTTGAGCCTTTTATTCAAGGGTGAGTAAAATTGCCATCATCGACTGATAAATCAACAATCATGCTTCTTTGCAAATAGTATGGCTGTGCTAATGAATGTCGATAAACAAGTTGCCGTGGTCAGAATACTCCTGTATCCCTGTCCTCTTCGTTGTATACTGTAGGGGATGGTGTAGGTATGCCCCAGCCAGAGTATGTATGCTAGATACATATCAGGAGTGGAATAGCCAGGTAGTCACAAAACTATGACCATGAGTGTCAGAAGCTTAGGTTCAGGATCACACTTGCATGACATATGGCTTTCAGGTCTGAGTTGGCTTCTGCTCACGTGGAGGCCCTAGCTGGTGTTGATGCTAGTGTTTGGGAGCTCTACAATGTACTCTGCTGCTTGGATTCATGCGTTCTGAGCGTGCTCCATCAAGCTTTTGCTCCTTCTGCCTCTCTGAGAGGGGCATATCATGATTCTCCCTATCCTGAACTGGAATCAGTGCTTAGTTTCCAGTTTCAGTCTGATATGGATACATGAGACTATAGTTCTCTGGAAAAAAGCAATCAGCAGCTTTCATTGACAAGCACCTATAACAGTATTGAGAGAGACTTAAAACTCATAAGAACCACTGAAATACTTCTTGGTTAAGGAAACTGCAGATTCAGTTCACCAGTAAGCTCTGGATTCCTGGTCTTGGTTTCCTTCTATTTAATTGTCATCAGCTTGAGAGGTTACCTCTGAGTTGCTCCCCTGCATTTCCAAGAAACCAAATTCCTTTCCTTTTCCTGAAGTATTTTATGGGAAGCAGAAAATACCTTTTCTTCCTGCACCCATGTATCAGGAGACTCAAAAAAGCACACCAAAGACTAAACTAAGTCTTGTGGTAGACAGCTCCCTATTTGGACATGGCATACCCTTTTATGATATGCACATTTTAACAAGCTACTCAGAAATATTTCAACAAACACGTTCAGTCGCTACCTTTATAATTCTCAGTACAAGCACACAAAACATGCAACTTTAACAGGTTGTTGCATATGTCCAAGGATATTAAAGTCCTTTTATTGCTTGTGAGTCTTACAGTTCAGTCGAGAATTCAATCTGGTGCAACAGGAGAGCAAGCAGTGAAGTTTATTAAGGTGGAAGAAGTAACCTGCTGTTTACAGTAAGTCACTGTGTCAAAGTACTGCTGCTCAGAGCAGGAGAACGGCAGAGCCTGTCTGTCTGCCAAGCAGCCCTGGCTGCTAATGACAACATATGCCCGTGGTGACTGCGCTAACGCTGTGACTTGTGAGGGTCCTGGGAAAAGGCAACCACCATTAAGGTCCTACCCACTCCCTTCCATGGATCAAGAACAAAAGATACATGAATCTAATGGCTGTCGTATCTACTGGCTAGTTTCAACCTCCTTGAAAGATAATTTCACCCGTCATCCCCATTCAGACATATAATATGGGCTGTGTCTCCCTTAAAAACAAATTTTCTAAATGTTAGTATAGGTGCCAATCAGCCTTTTCATTACATTAGCCATATGAACTTCATTGCTTCCTGTCCCATTATTCCTTAGGGCAGTGATCCTCCACCTTTACCAAATCATGGAAACAAAAAAGTTTCCATTCTTTTTTTTTCAGTGTATAGCACAAGCAAGTTTATACAAGTAGAAATAAGATGGTGAAACTATAAACATTGACTAGTGTACTACCTAGTCTTTTAAGAAAATCGGTATTCCATAACTTGTCCAGCTGTTATATGAGCAAGTATCACCTTTTTAAAAATGAGCTAGTCTTAGCCTAATGAAAGTTACAGCAAAATTTCAGTGTTATCAGGATTCAGTACCAGTTTCCCCATTGTTTTCAACTTTTAAATTGTATTGGTTCAAATAAAAACAATATATAATTTGCTTTTCATGACAGCTTCCTCTGTTGTCATAATCTTGACATGTCTTCAATTGTCCTTATTACATCAAAGATTGACGTCACAATCTCTAGTGTGAAAACCATCCTGAAGGAGACAATAACACCTTCCCCACACATACATCCAAGAAAATATATCAAGAAGTGACTGATGTTCTTTTCAAATAACAGACTAGGCAAAAACCTGGTTTATTTCCCATTGGGCATTGCTTTTGAAAGAAAACTATGGTGTTTTTGGAGAGATTGGGAAACCTCTTCCTTAGGGCCTGTTCTAGTCTTACAATTCATTCCAGCTTATGCAAATGCATCACCAACACTTATGCACCCTGTAATGGGTAAGATTTCACTATGTTCAGTTCTAGATTAGAACTTGTCCAAAGTACCATAAAGATGATTCACAGAGCACAAATGTACTTCAGTAACTGCTCTGAATGCAGCTGGCGTAACTACTGCACCCCAAACTGGCCGGCATTTAGTAACGGAGAGGTGGCTGTAAAAAGTGGAATAAGAACTCATATGGCTAAGTTGTATCCTCCTGCCATGACAGTTTGAGCTTTTTCATTTAAAGACAGATCAGACATGCTACATGAGCTGCAGCCAAAGAAACACAGAAACTCAGACAAGGGTTATTCCTGTCTATGTCCTTTGTGGTCTCTCTGAGATGTGGATTCACCAGGTCTTGTCTACAGCACAAATGGGATTCAGAACAAAACATTGCAGACCAGTTGGGCAAAGCATGGGTGGTGTCAGCTAGCAATGAGTCACGTCCCAAAGGTCAATATGTTCCCTTGGGAGAAAAAGGCAATGATCTACAGGAATGTCAGATGAAAGTCAAGCATGCTGCCTTTCTGGTCTACCAGAGAAGCAAAATATTCACCTTTGTGCAGCACAGTAGATATCAAAGTCAGGTGGTGAAAGGGAGGGGAGGAGTGTGTGTGAATCTCCTCTTTAACAGAGCTGAATGTGCTTTATAAATGGGTAGGAAAAGCTTCTGGAAAAATCTGTCCTGATTTGGCCTCTTCCCTCTCTTCTTTCTCCTTCTCTTTCTGTGGCAGTTGCGTACAATACGCCAGTTGGGATGGGAATAGAGCGAGGATAATGGACTGCAAAAGTTTATTTTTGGGGGGAGAGAAAATGGGTAGGCAAGACGCTGCATGGGGTGGAGAATAAATGGGGGTTGGGGTAGGCATTCTGGAGAAGCTAAAAAGTAAGTGGAGAGATGGACTGGAGCACAGGTGGGGCTAGGACAGCTAATGGTACAGGCACTAACTACTAGAGAAAAAAAGGGTGACCAAATCTAAAATGTTTGAGATTATTTAAAGACTAAGTATATTTTGTCTTTCTTTCTGTCTTGCACACTTATGGCACACACATAAAGCCAGATTATCTAAAAGTATAGGGCTTATTTGATCACTCTTTGTTTGTTTGTGTGTAGGTACACACTGACATTTTTTGAACCTTTTGGCTAATTTCCACATTAGTCAAGAGAAAGGAGTAAGTCCCCAAAATAACCATTATGAAGGTGTATGAGAGCTGATTTTCAGGAGAGACAGAAATCTTGGTAGTGTCCTGGATGTCCAGGCTGACTTCGCCCACAACTAGACCTCAGAGAAACTGCACTGGACGTAACTCAACAAGCAAAGCTTGAACTAGTGCTTGTAATCAGCCTCATCCAGCTTATTCCGTTCTGCTGCTCTTGGTATTATTTGTTTCCTAGTGGGATAGATTTCCCAACCTAATTTGTGTTATCAGGATTTGTTTTTCCTCCTATTACCTTCCCATTCTTTCCCTCCATACAGTAGCTGCCTTTTGTTTGACAACAAGTGATTCTAATTAATCATTTTGTGCTGCTTTTGAATTGTGCAGCTCTGATTAATTTGGGGGACTAAAATACTGGCTATTGGGTTGAGCTGAAGTGATAGCGAGCTGTGAACACAGGCTCTATTGTCTGCAACAGCACAAAATGCTTGTGCACAGTGGTTTGAAAATTTAAGTATTTCTTTTGTCTGTAATATGCTATGCTTGCTTAAATCTTTCAAAACAATGTTCCCATTATGTGCAATGAGAGGTTCCCCAAACCTCAGAAGACGATTACTCAGGCACTGTAGCACATTATAAGTCAGAGGCCAGTCTATCCATTACTTCAGTCTTGTCGAAGATCGGCATGGTTATTGTTATTATTACTTATAAATAAAAGAATTTTAAGAACTGTATCATATTCAGGGTCTGAATGATTTAATAGCTATAATGCTGGGTCATCTGACTTCCTAGAAAGTTCCTGCTGTTCCAGTCCAGCAAAAAACTCTTTTCCCTTTATATAGACACACCAGGATAACATATTAACTTATGAACTCATATAAGTATCTAACTCGTCTACTGCTAAAAGCTGACCATCAAAATAAGAGGTGTGAGTACTAGTAGGAGTAAGAATTACCAGTATGTAAGTTTTTTACGCCTTGATTCAAGTATGCTTACTTAGTTTTGCCTATGTACCTCAGTGTGCATACACATATATACAACTATGTAAACACACATGTAGAGAAATAGCTACAGATAAAAGACTGTTTCTCAAAGGGACATAAGCTTCAATGTGGAACTGTACAGCTGTGTGACTGTGACTGTGGAAACTGGCAATGGATAAATCCTCTTTCCCAATGTCCCACTGCTCCCATCTGTACAGGTGAGGATAGAAGGGGAGGTTTTCCTGGTAAACCTCCATATCCTCAGGCCCCGGTTTCGGGGGAAGTGGTCTACTTAAGTTTTTACTTAGAAATGTCTGTGTTTGTGCAGTTTATTCTCGTTCACTTAGGTAAGCGGCTGAGGCGAAAGCAAAAGTGTCAGGCTGACTAGGGATCTAAGGGAACTGTGCCATGGCTGTGAGTCTGATATCACCATAAAAACTTCTGGGATTTTGCTATCTTGTCAGTTTATGGTACTTTCTTGACAGAAGGTCAGCAGGCTGGGAGTTTGTTTGGAGACCATGGGAAGAACTGCTGAAAAGCAAAAGGCATCTCTGAAGTCTCACTTTCTTATACTTTTTTTTTTTGAAATTATAATTCAGTCTGCAAAGAAACAACTTTTAAAAAAACACAGATAAACAGATAGATAAATAACAAGGGACCACAAATACAAATCCTTGTGTCTTCCTTAAAGCCATTAAGCACAAAATTGCAAAATGAGAGATATTTTCTGAATATCTAAAACTTCATTTATTTGCTATAGATAATCTGCCGAACACTGTTAGTGTAAGTAGACTTGGCTGCATTAGGAAATATCTGGAATGATTTTGTTGGCTTCAATTTTATTACAGGGCTTTACTGATAGATAAGAATAGGGTGCTGAGGAATTTGCAGGGTTGCTATTGTACAATGTTAATATAATATTATTAATCTAATAATTATATAAACAAATTAAGTACTTTACAACAAAGAAAGAATAAAAACAAAAGGCAATGGTATACAGGGGATAATAGGATAATGTAGGTTGAAAGGAACCTCTGGAGGTCATCTACTCCAACCCTTCACTCAAAACAAGATTAATTTTGATCACATTAGAATTGGAACATAAGTGAAACATGTTTAGAGTTGCAAAGCACGTCTGTAGTGATGGTACAGGAAAAGATGGGGTTGAAATGACGATGCCATTGCTGTATGTGGCACTAAGCTCCCTTTGTGCGTGTGGTCTTGAAGCCATCCTGCATGACTGACCCATGTGTTTCTAGGTAAACTGGATACTTGTCAGATGTAAGTACCATAACTGACTGAGTATTTTTCAATGAAATATTTTTTTCTCTTTAAAATTCCATTTTTTAAGCAGTTTCAGGACCAGAATAGAATTTCTAGTGAAAGTCTGGTTGAACCATCTAGTCTGCTTCAACAGCGCTAGGGAATAAGAGGAATAAAGAACAATTATCACTCCTTGTGTCACTTAAGTAATTGAAATGAGTAGACGTAACAAACATTCAAGGAACAAGATCTCTTGAGTAATAATATTCTGAACTTTTGTAAGTCAAAGGAAGTTTTGCCATTGAATTCTCTAGGACTTTGCTTCTCCCTCCACTTTATTTGAATAAACACTCATTTCATCCTCAATAACATTTTAAATTAAACTGTGAATTTGGCAAGAATGCATAAGGTGTAAAATATAGACTCATCTGTTCTGTATTGATGTTATTTGCTTGTCCAAGCAGCAGAGTTATTTTAAAACTACATTTTTCCATCTGTGAAGAGATTATTAGAGATCTCTAAAAATATGCAAGGACTGTTCATATTTGCTGGTTCAGTGGTGTTATTTCAGTCCTAGTTTCACGGAATGTTTGACCAGGATTCATCTAAAGATAATTTTATTGGTGTCTTATTTTTAATGTGCATACAAAATGACAATTTCCAGGCTATTTAAAAGATTTGAATCATAGAATCATAGAATTGTCTAGGTTGGAAGAG
>VZSZ01008997.1:0-45114 GCA_013398815.1 Ibidorhyncha struthersii
CGCCTCTGATGGCGTGGAAACCATCGTTGGTGACCAGTGGGCCCTATTTTGCTCACGGGTCACACTAAGGACACCCGGCCATGCTCAGGCACACTCAGGAGTGCTACAAACAGCCCTAGGTTTGGGTGGAGACATTGTTGATGAAGTGCCAACAGGAGAAAAAAAAAAGAAGACCTAACAACAGTAAGACTGTATTTTCCTGACTGTCTAACAGGCTTTGGCTCACGCATCAAATGTGCAGCGGACTGCCTTCTCTTCCCTGTTAAGAGTACGTGAGCGATGGAGGTTTGGTCGTTGATTTAGTGTGGTGAGAGCAAGAAAAAGGCCTTTCAATGAAGGTCCTTTGGTTGAGTCGGTTAAGACACCTTCCCCCTCAGTTTTCACAGACAGGTATGGAGGAAAAACGCATGCTATTGGAAACGCTGGATTTTACTGAAAAATTTAGCTGACTTACTTCAAGTATTGAACAGTCGCTTGGATTTCTTTTGGTTTTGGGTTGTTTTGGTTTTTTTCTTAGTGCAGAGGATAGGAAGTATTAAGAAAACGGAAGAGTTCTTAGTATATTAATTTTTATTTTGAGCCAATGCGCTCTCAGATATTATAATATTGGAGGGATTTAGGTTGCATATGTAGCTGTGGCTTGAACCGTCATCAAAGATAGCACAGGAGGTATCCCAAGTGGAGGTAACTACGCTTAACTTGTTGGCAACTGCTGTCACCGTTGTGCTGTGCCAGGAGAGAGCACGCAGAAAGAGCATGAAATGGAGGGGATCGTGTCTGGCAAGGGAGGAGTGAAAATGTCCTTTTGGGAGTCTCACCGTATGGACTGAAGGGAGTCAAGGTTTCTGCTGTTGGCAGATGCAGAATCAAATTTATTTCTGGACTAGGTCTGCTCTAGTACCGTGACTTTGTAAGAAAACCTGACTCTGTGAAATAGTGGATCCTTGTTACTCTTTGTGAACACGCCAAAACTGCATACGTTTACTTTTGGGAGGCTGTTTCTAGCTAAACCTTTTATCCATATTTATTCCCTTCTTTCCTCATGGAGGAAAATGTCCTTATGAGCATGAGATTAAATCAAATTGATACTATAGGTAAAGGCTTTCCTATTGAAGGAAGTTATTAGCGTGAACAAGTTCCGTTTTACAAACTACTGTGATATAGTCTAAATTTTATCTGGCAAGATATTTTTTTTCAGCCTTGTTATCATTAATAAAGAATAAATCCCTCGCACGAGAGCTACTCAGCACGTGATTTCCAGAGGAAGAACCACAATAAGGGTAGTAGATGCACAGCTGGTGATGTGATTCACAAGTGTCTGACTAATAGGCAGGGTTTTTTTTAAGGTATCAAAAGGAAAAGAAGGTGGAATATTTTCCCTTTCTGAGTTTTACCAATTGTTGGGGCTTGGTTGGCTAAGTCCGTGGAGGTCTCTAGCTGTTGATCTGTGCTTAAGCCTAGTCCTGAGCGGATGAAACCAGCCTGCAGGTTGCTAGCTCTGAAAATCTTCTTTTGAAGCTCTTAATTGATATAAAGTAGAGGCTCTTCTTGCACGCTTTCAAGATCTTCAAGTACATGCTTCTGTTTCATATTGGTTACGTGAGCTTCATGGTGCATATTAGCTTAGAAAGTATTTTTCACAGCTGTTATTTTAAGACGACCTCATTTTCCATCTTGGGCCATAGTCGCTTTCAGCCAATGTAAGTTGGCACCGCTGCTGAGAGGAGTGATCCTGTCCTCTTTGGGCCTCGACCCCTGGTTCCTTCCTCTCGGCTTTGTCCTCGTGGCAGCACAACTCTTTGTGCAGCCGCATGGCAAGCAGGGTCGGGCAATTGAGTGGTGTTAAACTCGCTTTTCCCCCCACCTTTGCTGGATTAGTTCCCAGCCGCTTCCCTCGTTTGCTTTACTGTGCAACTCAAATACTGTTTACGTCAAGGCAGGTAGCTTGGAGGCACAAGGTAGCAGTGAGTACCCAAGAAGGGGAAGGGTGGGATGGCCTTTTCAGTGGTTGTACTGACTTCAGCCTAACCAGAGATGACTACAAAGCCATGGTGTTACCTGTCTTGGTGGTATTAAGCTCAGCAGCACGCTAAATCACTCCAGAATGAAGGAAGATGTTGTGTGGTCTTTGAGTTAGAAGACAGCTAGCTGTCATTTTTAACGGCGGATGTAAATGATGAAAGTGAGAGGGTAACAATTGACTTCCAAGAGATTAGTGCTAGTGTAATTCGAAAAACAATGTAGGTGAGAATGAAAATTTTGGCTTCGAGCCCAGTGCTTTGTCCACCAGCGGTATTGCACATTGTCTAGGATGCACGTGCGTTCACTGTGACCACGAAAGGGGCTATTATTCACAGAAAAAAGCAATACTTTTTGCCAATCCCTGCAAATTTCTGTAGCAGATGACCAATAAAAAGCCAATGCGATATGTGCTCTGGTAACATCGGGTGGGAAGATAACATCTTTTAGCGTTATTTGGTATGACCGAAGAAAAATGAGAGTGAGGCGGTACGAAACATCTTCCCATTTTATTTGAAAGCCTGCAAATTGTGGGCAGAACTGAAAAGTAGGAGCCAGTGGGTCGACTCTTGTTCTGGAGTAATACTTTGGCACGGTGTCAAACCCAGAGCTCAGCTGTCGATACAGGGGTGGGTTTATTAGGGGGAGTCTCTTTCTTTTGCCCTTCAATTACAAGGGGAGGGAAAACTTCTGGAGCCCTCTGACTGGTGAGGATGGGAACAGAAGTTTTTGACTGTTTTCCCTCAGAATTATTATAGCGTTTGCCGCTCCTCAACTTTTCAAAGCAGCAGCCAGCTGAAGTGGATGAGGGTAGTTGTCTGTTTTAGTGCTGGCTAGTAGCTTCTGAATAGCAGCCAGAGACCTGTTAGTTTTGTGTTGCTGTCATTTGAGAATTATCTAGGTTGCATGGAGTCTGTCTGTAGACATCAGTTGACAGCATTGTCTCATTTTATATTTGGCAGGTTTTCTTCACAACCCCAGGAACAGATTTATTTTTTTTTTTAAATCAAATCTTGGAGTTTATAAATATAGCAGGCGTACCCTTCTCCCAGCCACCAAGAAAAGCCCTTTTGATTAGAGTTTTCAAGCTCAGCTTTAACAGATTTTTCCCATGAAATACTGATTTTATTCTGTAAACCAGGTTTTAATTGTGTGAAACAAATCAATGCCGTTTGACAATTGCCTTGAGTTCCCTGGGGGAGAGGCTTATGGTCTGATCTCTTTCTGCACTTTTTTTTTAATTATTATGCTGGTCTAGAGTGTGCATTTTCTTCTTGAAACATGAAAAAGCCTGTTTTGGAGGATTTTTTTTTTTAACCTGAACTGGCATTCTGAATCTAATTATACTGTAATTGATTCTTATTAGTAAAGATAGTTGTCTTCTCCAGTTAAGCAAGAACTTACTTGATGCATTTTGTATTTCTTTCAGAAACCTTACAAGCAATGATCCAAATATATTGTTACGGGGATTCAGAACTAATCCACACTGGCTGGGGAAGCAAAATGCTCTGGTGCGCAGACCTCAGTAGGGTTTAGCTCTTGTGTCTGTAATCTGTAGCTGCGGCGTTCCACTGCAACCACGTGTTGGGGGGACTAGGCTGTCTCAAGGCGAAGCAGAAACAACGGAGCATTTTGCTGACAAAGTAGAGCTGCGATAAGAACTGGAGAGGTAGAGAGAGACAGAGGCAAGAGCCGGAGGCAGCCTGCTTGTAACCCAGATCCCTGCTCTGTTATCGCTGCGCGGACTAAAAGTCAAGAACCTTTGTCTCTTCCAAGAGTGTATTAATTGTCTGTTGGGTGATATATTTCAGTAAAGCAAGGCCGTAAGACAGCTTATTCTGAAAAACAAGGCATCAATACAAAGTCTTTCATTTTAGCTATTCAAAGGAGGCTTTTATGCTGTAATAATATCCCGTTCTGTAAGGCTTCTTATTGAATAATCTGTTAGAAACGTTTGAAGAAGAAAATATGTGAACTTTACGTTCGTATTTCTTTTTGTGTTTTGATTTTGATGGGACATAGGAGCACAGTCTAAATAGGAAATTTTTGGCATGTTAAATGTATATATGTGCACCACTGTTGCAGTTCACATTAAAATGTTGCACAGGTTGAGTCACCTGATCAACTGTGTTTTGAGTAGGTGTAACAGACATGATAAAAAAGATGGGCTCTGTGTTTTGGAGGATTCTGCAAGAAATGGGAAGGGATGCAGAGTTTGGTTGCTAGCTCGACTCAAGCGCGCTTTGATTGCAGAGGAAAGAAGTAATGCTGTTTTCCATGAGAAAGATAGGTTGTCCTGGTTTTATCAAGAAAACAAGTCTTAAGGAGACCGAAAGAAAATGTTCTCTAAGTCTGTGTGGGTCACAATTTCATTCATGGGTTGAGAAACTGAAAAGCGATGACTTGAAACAAAGCGTGGATGTTAAAGGCTTGTAATGAATGCAGAATTGTTCGGTGAGTGGCCTCATTATCTACAGCCTACATGGGCTATGCAGCCTCAGATGAAAAGTCTTGCACTCCCTTTTTTGTTGTTTTTTTTTTTTTTTTTTTTTTGTTGTTTGTTTGTTTGTTTAAACAGTGTCTGACTTAAGATTTGAGAAGTGGAACTGAAAGTTGAGAGTTTAAGGTTTCATTTTTGTTTTCCTAAACGATAGATTCGGCACTTTTTTTCTGAAAATGAGAGTGCTTCTCACTTTAGACTTGTAAAGCTATCTTTTTCAGTTCCTGTTTTGAGCATCTTGTCCGTGATAATTTTCTGCCATGTCCCAAAGAGAAGAAATAATAAAAACATTAAAATTGTTAACTGTTTCTAAGTGCTCATATGTAGCCTTTCTATCCTCAATTAATGTTTAGGAGTGGAAAGAGAGGGTGGTTTTAAATGCTGTCATACGTGCTGTAGAAAGAATGCATTCATCTTTCGTTTTGCACTTCCTGAAAACCACCCCGTTATTTGGGGAGTAGAAGTGATGTTACGGAGGACTGTATTTTTCAGAAAGGCAAAATAAAATACAGAATGATAAATGTAGGAAATGATGTGAGCTCACTGAGAGTGGCTGTAGGTAATACAGTGACCAGATAATAAGGCTGTTTTATTTAAAGAAAGGAGCTTATGTGCATTTGTGCACACCCAGTCAAGGCTCTTCTTACGATTATCTGTTTCTACTTCCTTCTGTCCTGTTTTTCAAATGTAGAGGCAGTTCCTTTTAAAAATAATTAAATAGAAAACTGACTTCTAAAATGTTTGGCTAGCTTATATATGTGCTGGCAACAGGGAGAATCTGATTTTTAGGGGTGGTAAAAATCTCAGACCAAAATGCTTGAAGTTGGTGTTTGTAAAAGTAGATTCTAAAAAAAGACTCAATTTCTAAACAATTATCGCAGAATAGTAGTGTGACTGACTCCTGCCCATATCTGCTCTTTGCTGGAGGCTGGTATAGCACTTGATGTGCACATCTCACCCTTCCTTGCATCTCTTCCATCCGTCTTCCCTATTTGCCTGGAACTCCCTGAGCATCATGAGTTTCTCTGAGGTAAAGTGGTGAACACCGGGATGTATTTTGGAGGCTGATCATGGAGATTGCTGTCTAGGCTGTAGGTCATGCAGAATTTTCAGCAGCATTGGCATGGTCCTCTCATGGCACCAGCTGTCATCTGCCACCTGGTTTTGTTTCCTTTGTGGTTTCAGATACTATTTCAACTTCAGAGAGAAGAAAAGAAGAAGAGTTTATTTCTGTGTGGCTTTTATCATTTGTCCCGTATGTGAATTGTGGCATCGTCTGCCTTCGTGTTCTGCACTGCTCTGTGGCATATGTAGAGACCACAAGGAGATGACTGAATAAAAAGACAAGACCTACTGGAAGTCTTGCGTAGGTCATTAAATAATGCAGTGTTTGGTGGCAGCTAGAAAGCAATGTTAAGGCAACAAAGCAAAGTGACTTAATTCATAAACAGGATCTGTGCTTTTCTGTTTTGTATAGACTGTAATACAATATCTATGACCTTATGTTCTGCCACAAATAGGTACATCAAGACCATATGCAATAACATGGGTTCCAAAATAAATTAGAGCATCACTAATGCAAGATAGTGTATAATCAGATCACGAACAGCTATACCTGCCCTGCAGAGGTCTTCAAAGTGCAAAAAGGCAGTACAGAATATCGGGGGGGCTGAAAGCACAAAGTGTGGAAGCGGTTACCCCGGGGTCGCAAGAAGTATGTGACCTCCCGTTCTGTGATCTGTTTTGGGTGCCAGAGAACATGCATCCTTTTTTGGATATGCATGTTTTCATCCACGAATATGTTTTCTTTTCCTTCTCCAGGTGTATTAACTAGGTGAAAAGTGGTAGATCAGTGAGGTGGGCAAATAAATATACTTGGTGGCTCTGTAGGTCTGCGAGTAGTCTGGTAATTCAGTCTTCTCGGTGTTGGAAGCCTGGTCGTGCTGTAGGCGATTAGTTCTAGTAGTATATTTAGGACTGGAGGGGCAAGGATATTAAAAAAACAAACAAGCCAACAAAATGCACGTGCATCTGCCCCAAAGGGCTCATTGTAGCCCATATAAGAGTCTTAACTTTTGTATTTTTATAAAAGTTAACTATGTATCTTCACTAATCCAGTCAGTCTTCATTCTGAGCACGGTTGTGCTTTACCAGCACAAAACCTACTGTGATCTGAAGCTGTGCTCCCTCACCTCTGCCTCTCGGCAGCAGCCGTACCGCTTGAAATGAACAGCCTTACATCCCACTGCTTGAAGCGAAGCCTGCTGAAAGCCATCCCTCCTCTAAGTGGAATCCACTGCTTAGTTCTCCCCCTCCGTGCTGCGGGAATTACGGCTCCCAATGAGAAGTTAATTAGTCCGTCCTCTTCTAGAGAGGATGGTGCTGCTGGGTTTTTCCTCTGCTCCCCAAACAGACCCTGTCTGGGCAAAAAAAGGAAAACCATGCGAGCAGCGGGGCCTCTAAGTATCGTTTCACCCTCCTGAGGTGAAATGTTGTGTGTTGGCTTCAGCTGCAGTGCTTAAACATGGCTTTCTTTTGTGTCCTTTTACATGGTTTTAGTTACTTAAGTCAACTGAACAAAACCTGAGACATGTACTTCAAAGGCAGTCGTACCATGAAGACTGTTCAGACAGGATAGATGGCATATACCAAGCACACATATAACACGTCTTAAATTTTATTTTTCTGTTCAGAGCCTCTGAAAGATGTCATGAACCAATAAGCAGTTACCTAGATGCATTACATTTCTCTTCAGTTTGGATCATTCGTAAGAGAGGCAAAATACTTCAGTTGAACCAATGCAAAAAGAAAAATGGTATTTTTTTTTTTTTAATGGGCTCTCGATGCCATTTAGCAATTAAGCTTAATGCTTTGGAAGAATTGTATCTAATAAACCACAATTCTGACTTTATACGATACTTGTAATAGTGAGTTGTCTTCATCTTCACTCAGATGCGGTTGCTTTCACACCGAATCCATAATTTCCTTTTTTATTGTTTCATCTTTTCAGAATTAGGCTTGTAAAAATGATCTCTTCTGGGAATTTAGAAGGGCAGTCTGGTACGGTTTTTCTTGTTCTGCATCTCTGGAACCACTGAAGATAAGTGGGATTCTACAGTATTGGGCACATGGCACTTTTCTGAAGGATTAATTTAAAATGCAAACGTGAGACAGATCCTTGTTCAAAAGCCTATGTGAAAGACTTGTAGAAGCTATTAGATAAGATAAAACCAATACCATAAAAGTGGCTTTTTCCCTACTCCACCATTGCTGGCACTGCGGTTTAACCCTTCCCATTATAGCTGACTTTATTTAAAGTGTATTTCAGTCATGCAGTTCATTCTTTGCACGTTGGTAAACCTTAACAAGCAGCTTGCTCCGTTAAAGTGTCTGGGGTTATGTTTTATTTCATGACTCCTCTTGGCAAGAACGTGTAGATCTGCACAGTGCTGTTTAGAGATCCTTGATGCATCGAAAAACATGTTGTGGGAAGTTGGAATATTATCCTCTGGGGCATAGCAATGACTGCCTTCCAGACTGTTCCAAATCTTGTTTTTCCTAGCAAGATTATTTTTTAGGATGCTAATGTTAAATATGTTTTATGTACTCTGTGACCCCGATACGGGTTTCCTGTTATGTTCATTTAAAAAAAAAAAAAAAAAAAAAGAGCACTGTCCCAGGAACTTTGGGAGTAGTCAGTGGTCTGTGGGTTCTTGAGTATTTCTGAACGAGGGTAAATATTCAGTAACAGAGCAGTGAAAGACTAGGATGTGCAATGCTAACTCATTGCATTGTATTTTTATATGCCTTCTCATAGTTTGTTTCTTGCTTTGGCTTGATTATTCTTAACAACTTGATCTCAAGTTACGGTAGGATTTCTAAATAAAAATAGAAGTATGGTAGTACATATTTAACAGGGCTGTATTTGCCAGAGAGGAACCAGTTGCTTTCTTTAGAACCGCTCGGCTGGAAGGGTAGAAACAAAGCAGCGCTTAAACTTCAGCTAAACCCTGTGCTGAAAGCTGATGTGTGACCTTCAGGTTGATGCCCACGGTGGGCTGCAGTACACACGCAAAGCTCTGCGATTCCTGCCTGCCCCAGCTCTGTCACAGTGTACAAAATTATGGCTTTGGTAGTCCATGGTGAAAAAATTCATTCCTGCTAGTGTGCAGATTAGAAAGAGAAGGGTTTGTGTGTACGACCTGCCGCCGTACTCAGCAATGGAAATAAACGGAAATAAAAATGAGGACTGTCCTCAGTGTCATGGTACTTTTGTGGCAATATAAGCAGTTTGGGATACAAATTGCCAAACAAACAATTTAAGATGCTGAAATGTTGCTGTAATGTGCAGATCCCATAGCATCTGCTAGGAGAGCTTTCTACGGAAAATACCACTCTTCCTGTAACATTTGGTTCAGGCTTGTGTACAAGACTGTTTTTTTTATGGAGAAAGATTTTTAAACAAATATGCCATTTGTAGAAAATACTTCTGGCCTGACTTTGTGGTCATACTCAAAGAGAGTCCCTTAATTTTCTGTGCAGCAGGACTGCAAGCTTGAGCGGTACAAAACAGGCTGTAAAGAGGATCCACTTTTTTTGTCAACCAAGTACATTATAAATAGAGGCAAGATGTTGGCTACTCTTCAGCAGGGCTTTTTTGGACAAACCTTGCCAAAAGAGAAGATCAAGTGGGCCTTTCAGTAAGAGCAGCACATCATACTTTTTATCTGAATTATTCATGAAGAAACACGCCCAGATTATCCGTGGCATATGTGTGCATGTATTCAGATTTAGCCTTGAGGAAATTTGCTGACCTAAACACGGGAGCAGAGTGGGAGCAAGGCAACACGATTAAAGCCAGCTCAGAAGGAGTGGGTTTGCATCCTGGCACTGCGCCTCGGATTCCCCGTCTGCTTAGTGCTGGGCAGAACTATAAATACGATCTGCAGTTTAGTGGGGTGGTGTGAAGTTTACAAAACGAGTATGTTTCCTCCATAGTGACCTTCTGTCTGCAAAATCACCACAGAAGAAGGTGATGTAAAAAAAAAAAAAATTATATAGAGCACATCAATCGATCTGTATGAATGCTGGGTTGTGATTTTGTTTTTTTTTTTTTCAACCTTTGCTCAATATGCAGGTTGTCCTTAAAATATACAGCATCACAGTTGGGACTGTGAGAAATGTGGAGACCAGCCCAGACTGCTAGATTAACAAGCTTGGTGTTTCTTTATGTAACCAAGTGTTTTGTTTCTGTATGTTCACCCACTGTTCTGCACTTCATCTGTTTTACTTAAAACATACTTTTGCTCGTTGTTGTTGTTGTATGGGAATTTGAAAGGGAACTTTCTGCATTTAGTGGAAATTATAGGTTAAAACTTCAACAATCCTTTTTAACGATACCATCAATAGTAAGCTGAACAGAAGCTTAGCTGTTGTGCCGTTTTGTTTCTCATCTGAGTCTAAGTTTTTCTGATTTGACAGGGTATTTGATACACTTCTGCTCTGACTTCTCACATGACTACCATAAAAAGGTCAGATTTTCGGAAGACAATACTTGATTTCTGCCACACAACAGAGCAGATGCTTCAGCTGAATTCTGTTATTTCTGGAAGTGTCAGCCTCAGGCAAGCCAGGGATGTATATGTATAGGTTGCCATTTATTGCATCATGTTATAAACTGGAATATCATAAACTTTCCTATTATGCTGCAATAAATTTCATTCTGATACTTTTTTTTCAACATGGCAGTGCTAATTCATTGTTTGCCAACCCAGCCTATAATATTGGGTGGTTTTTAGCTATTTACTCCTGCTGTTATGCTTTGCAATTGTGCTGTTAGATTTTATACATGTACTATGCCACCACCTGAAAAACTCCTGCAGACTTCCACTGGCTTTGACGCTCATTTTTCAGATTTTAAAATTCTTGCTATAACTCTGTGGGGAAACTCAGCATACTCCGTGGAGTCCCATGGATTGTTGCCATCCTTGTAGAAACACAGCACCCAGCTCGTGCATGCCTACACAGCTACGTACATAATAATTAACACCTAATAAAATAAAAACACACTGGTAGAATGCTCAAGTCTGCTATATGTTTTAGCCTTTTACGTAGTGATTTGAAGCGTGCTCACATCTGCATCATGCTTTTTAGTGGGATTCCTGACTTCAAGTAATATGAGGTAGGATGTAAGGTTTAAACTTAGGATCACCTGAGTTTATTTATAGAAAATTCAAGCTTTATTTTTGTGTAGTGTTCTTCTTTCCATCGGTTATAAACTATTTAAGTGTGTTACCTATTGTAGAAAATACTTCCTTTCAACCCAGTACTGGGCCAGTTTGTTGGGAATAAAGAGTAGGCTTCATGGCGTCCTGTTACAGAGGTCAGTTAATTCACTTGAGCGTACTGCTGCCACGTGGGCTCCCCAGCCATGTTTCAGGGAGCAGCGCACATAAATTGTGATGGATCACTGCTCCTGGAAGGGCGGCTGTTCTGTACCCGCAAGAGCCCTGCATGAAACTATGCAGGGTCTGCTTCGTGCTTTCATCCCGGGCTTAATTGCTTTGGGTTGGTTTCAGGGGACTGACTATTCAGTCAACAACTTAAGACTCTGTCGAGAGAGCCCTGCTCTTAAAGAGGAACCAAGTCACGCAAGTCGTTCTGCCCCAATTGCACGGTGTTTTCCTGTAGGGTCACCAGTTGCTAAATGTTCTCCTATAGGATCACTAGCTGCTAGGAGATAGTACTGCTTTACTGATCTGTATCATATTTTGGTTTTTATACTGCTTTAAGTATCACCCTACCATCAAATATAGCAGTCTCTTGCTATTACTATGTCATAAAAATAATAGTCTTGAAGTTTCTTGTTTCTGCTAGTACTGTTCGTATTAAAATGTCAAAATATCTTTCAGCTCAATTGAGTAAGCAGGTGGATAAGGATGTGACAGGTTTCTAATTCAGAGTCAGTACGTGGTGCTACTGTCATTTGGAGCCCTGTAGAGACCTAAGAAAACATAACAATTTTTATTGGCATGTAGATTGCTGGCTTTGTTAGTTGTACACACCAGGAGCGTTCATCCAGGGGAGCACATTTCTTAAAGGGATGTTTTCTCAAGTTGATGCCTGTGAATGGCCGCGATGAAGTCGATGTTAGGAACCACGATGTGAAGATAATGGGGAATCTGGTACAGAAATCAGAGCTGCCCACAGAACAGTAAAGAACACAGATCACTGCAAGATTCCTTACTGCTTGTCAACAGATGCATTAGTTTTCAAATTTGCAGGCTTTTCCAATCTTTTTACCATATATGTATATAAGGCTACTGCTTATTATTTTCTCATGTCATGTCTCTTGCTCTTCCATTTTTCTCATCTCCTTGAAATTGTCCCAATCCAGGGTTATAGTCTTTTTTTTTTTTTTTTTTCCAGTTATTGTCTGTACTGCATGCAGTACTGTTAACCATGAAGAGTCATGATTCTGACCCTAGGGGGAAAAAGATAATAATCCCATTCCCCCCGCTGCTTCCCACAAGCCTGCTGGCCCCAAATTAAAACTTGAAAGAAAAAAAGCCATTCATTCTTTTGATTGCATGTCGTCAGGAGCCGAGCTTTTCAGATGGAGCTGTCAGGATTATTAAAATTTTAACTGTTCATATTGCTAATTCCAAGTTTCACATTGTGGAAGTATCACCAAGACTGGCTCCTGTCTCTTCTTTTTTTTTTTTTTTTTTTTTTTTTTTTTTNTTTAATGTATGCTCTGGTAACAGCTGTTTATTGAATAAAAACTTGGACAGAAAATATTATGTAAAAATAAGCATGCAGGAGGATCATTTCAATTTTAATTGAGATAATGCTAACGTTTTTACTTGCTCAAAGTTCCTTTGCGTTTAAAGTTTGTTTTCACCTACACACCCTTTTTTAAAACTCACAACCTGGCACATGTTTATTTTTAAGTCAAGACTGCATATGGCGGATGAGAAGTGAAAGTTAGCTTCCTTGGTGTTGGAGGCAGTCGTATCACATATCAGATAGAAGGTATGAGTTACAAAAAAACCCCAAACAAAACAAAAAAGTCCCAACCCCTACTATGGAGGGAAAGGATGCAGTGCTCTATGGTAAAAGGCTGTAATATTAGCAAAGTAACTCCTGGAGCATGACATGAACAGCTGAGTCATTTATAGCTGGTACTGAGACAGATTGCCGCTGAAGGATGCTTGTTATTGCATGGCTCCTGCTACACAGCTGGTAGATTGCCTGGTTGAGAGCAAAGTAAACTTGAGCCTGGTAAGAACTGCTGTGAAAAAGTACACTCCAGATAAGTGTACTTTAATCTCTGGAACATTTAATTGGTTCAGCAGCATTTTCTAGTGCCTCACGTTTTCAAATGTGCAAACATATTCATGATGTAATAATTACCGATTTCTCATGTATTCTTTTCTGTGAATCCACTAGTAATAGTAGCAGAGGACACTTCCTTTTTTACTGTTGATATAGATGTGGTTCACATATCAAATTATAAAGTTAGCATTTGTCCTTGAAAGTCTCCTGACTATTACTTCTCTGCATCTTAATGTAGTACAAGGCTGCTATTGTAGGTCACTACACTGGTCTTGTATCTATGTAATGAGGTTTGAATGTGTTTAATATGAGCCTCAGAGTGTGCTTTCCATGCAACTATGTAAAATTAATCCTTTCAAAAATTTGTATTCAGTTTATGGTCTCTGAACATCATCTCCATTGGAAGATTGTTTTGACAGATCAGTTTTTGATAATAATTTATTTAAAGCATGTTTAATGCGTTATGGTAGGGATTCTGGTAACTATCAATCAAATATTTTCATATATAAGGTACTGTTTGATATCTGATTTTAAGACCAAGAGGGCTTCTACCTTCCTTAATAATGCCTTTACCTCCCAGCTCCCAAATGCTTTTTTCCGAGCAAGATGACTCAGAACTGAGCATCAAGAACAACTCGCAATCCTCTTCTCCAGTGCACTTTGGCAAAGGGTGAGCAGGTAGAGTTTTTAACGAGCCCTCTGTTCTTTCAGTGGTCTTAAAGAAGCTGGCAAGTTCACGGGACTTGAAACCGTATGTCACACAATTTCGGAGTGCAGCTTCCAAGATGATACAGCAGCGTAGGTTAAAGTTAGGGGGAAAAGAAGGAGCAATACCCCTTCTCCGTGAAGAAATTGTCACTCTTCCATGAGTGTGCTTGCGATCTGCTGGAGCAACGATTAGTGGCAGCTTGAACGAAAGGATAGCTTCTAGTGTCCTGTGTGGTAATCAGGCTCCTGAGTAATTAACCAGTGACTCTGACAAATATATTCCTTCCACTGCTTGAATCATGTTATTTCTAACACCAGACATGGTTAGTTGCCAGTTTGCTTACAGATGTGGCGCTACAATTTTACAGAGTACGTAACTATCTGAATACCGTCTTGGGTGTCGTACCTCCCATTGGCCGTGTAACTTCTTGTCTTTTTTCCTTTTGGTGCTGTTTTTCCTCTTGGCTCTATTTTTTTAATCCATCTTGGATGGTAGTTGATCAGAAGGGTTTAACGTCATGGTTATTCATTTGTTTTTCTGCTTTACGGAAATCTGCATAGTTTGAATACAGTAACATGAAGGAAAAGAACCTGAAACACAGTAGTAATTTATTCAAGTAAATTACCTCTAGGCCCCCACAAATTCAAGTACCATAGAGCGCCAGACCCTTGTCCATGTCTCTTGACCAGAGAGCTCAGAGTGCTACAACAGGTCTTCATCACCCATTTCATCCAGTTGCTTCTTTCTGACAACCTGGACAGTCTCAATCTGTAACAGTGGCATATATGACAATATACATCAATGCGTACCTCTTGCTACAGCCCACAGAGTATAACAGATGGCATCAGCTAAGGAAAGAGAAGATACTAACTACCTCCAAAACCAGCATATTTTAAAGGGTGCTGTTGCATGAAAATGTGTTTGAGTAGCTCAAGCATGGAAATTCCATTCATAAAAGTATTATTTCTCTGTGCCACTCTGGGTTTTTTTGGTAGGTCGGAAATAAATTTATCTAATTAGACTAGATATAATCTTTTAGAGATGAGTAAATTTAAAAGAAAGTACTGATGGTGTGGGGGTTTTTGACTTTATGTGCAGAATGCTTATTAGGACTATAAAAAAGATCAGATATTTTCAGGAATAGATTGAGTCACTAGCAATGTTTAATAGTCCATATTAACAAATACGCCTCTTTCGAGTCTTTGGGGAGCTCTAATGCTTGTGTATTTCTCCAGCTTGTCTGTGAAGGATGATTTTATCTCTGTAAAATTCCCCTGCAGCTTCTACCTTTATTATATTTCCTTAAGTGTAAGTGACTTTCGCTTTCCTCTTTCAGGTTCTGAATATCTAACAATGCAATACAAGAATTGCATCTTTTTCTGTGCAGCCCAAGAATTCCCCAACACGATGGTATAAAGCAGAAACGTCCATGCCTCACAAAACACAATACACAGGAACATCTAGACCTTGTAAAGTAATTCGGACGTGATCAAGCATAACTGAATTTTTCTGATTTTTTTCCCATAAAGGGATCTGCAAATGTGGTACTGATGGCTGCTTTGAATAATGTGAGTCCTGTTTCAACAAATGTCGACCGTCTATTTGTGGGACTGGTCCTATTAAAACATCCATCTCTCTCTCTATTTTGTAAATAAGTTCCTTTCCTATAAGCCTTGACTTCTAGATCCTTTGCTGAGAACATGCAGCAGGGATCATAGATATAATTTCTAATAAAGTACCTTACTTCAAATTATTTCCCAGCTTGCAAATAACCTTTGTCTATGACCTTGCAGTCATGCTGCCTTGCTGTGAGCTGCAGCTCCTGGTTGAACTTGGGACACAATTGCCTGGTGTTACAGCTGGGCTGGCACAGAAATGCCAGTTAATTGCACAGAACTACATTATTCTGCTAATACCTATATACTTAAATACTTAGAAGAGGTGATTCTGAGCTTATTTCTAAAGGCGCAGGCCTGTCAGCTGTTCTTGGACAAGTCTAGGTGACTTCAGGGAGTTGGCTCATGTGTATGAATTTGCCAGAAATCAGCTGCAAGCCCAAAATTTGGCTGGGAAGGTTAATTTGAAGAGCCACCATAGTTAGGTCTTGTTTCTACATGAAAGGTTTTTGTAAATTTTTATTTTTACCAAGACCTTTACAAATGTTCTTTTACTTATTTGTTAGCTGCTTTGTAATGTGCTTTAGTAGGAGTGTGTCTAGGAGGTCATCTGTCCTCTTCCAGAAGACCTACTTTAATTTACTGTGAAATAGCAACTTGAAATAATTACAAAATATTCCAAAAAGCTGTTACCTGATTTAGCACGTGCTCAGGTACTCGAGAACCTGCTATTTGATCTTTCTTCCAAATACTTTTTTTGTAGATTGCAGTTTTATGTGACGTTCTGATAACTTTGGGTATCAGTTGGAAAAAGCAGTTTTAATAGAGGTGTGCTGTAGGCCTTAATGGTGAGGGCATCTCTCTTTCACAAAGTCCCTTTTTTGACTGCAAGAGCCCCTGTAGACAGCCGAAGGTACAATGAATCTGTAAAAAAATAACCTGGCCACAATTTCTTATATACTTAGTGTTTTTACCAAATGTTGCAAATACTTGGTGTTATACAGTGATGTACTTACTAACTGCTTCAGAGGGTTTTCTGAGCTACTTACTACTGTAGCACCTGAATGTTTTACAAAAGCATTATTAAATTTGTTTTCACATTTGTGAGAGAAGGGAAGAGATGTCTAAATGCGGGGGGGGGAATCCCAGAAAAGGATTTTGTAACTGACTAGAAAAATATTTATTATGTGAATGCTCAATTTAGGGTTTTCAGGAACTGTCTTATCAGAACAGTTGATATATTCAGACTTCATACTGGCTTCTGTTCCAGCGGTAACTTCCCAGCCTTCCAGCTCATCAGACTCCAGGGCCTTAAATCGGTCACTCGGACACTGAGAAGTGCACAAAGTATTGGACACTTAAAAGAAGTCTGAGCACTTTGCCTAGCACCATGGGGCATCGCGGTGGTAGGAGGAGACTGACGATCTCCTTTACTACAGTTTATCTTCAGTAACTACAAGGTCATTTTCTCTGCTTTCTGTTCCTCTCAGGCCATGTACAACAAACTTTCTTACACATGCAGCAAGTGGACTGTCTTCCACTGTAGTCCTGGTTCTTTCTGAGATCTTGTTTGGTTTTGATCTGAGTGAGCTGCAGGTCTTGCAGAGGAAAATGCATCGGTCTTGAACCACCTGTCACAACTGTAATATGTATACATGAAGTCCAGAAGAGTTGCACAATCACTGCTGTGTCTTGAATGTTGACTTTTTTAAGCAGGGTAGTTGTACAGTGTTTTTGCATGTATCACCAACCTCTCAGAAAAAAGCAAATTAGAAAAAAACACCAGAACTTCATAAAAAAAAAAAAAAAAGCTGATACCCACAAAATTCTAAAAAAACCTCACGATATCTGCTGCAAATGTCTGTCCCTTTTGAGCTAATTGGATAACTGATGGCAATAGAAGACTCTCATGCCCCATTGCTAATGAAAAAAAAAAAAGACATAGTTAATTTTTCCCAGATGTTTACTGAGAGAAAACGTTTCAGGTGCTGGAGTGAGAATTATAGTGGGTACTAAATTCTGCATTCTGCTTCCAGCTCATCTTTGCCTAATCCTGTTCTTTTGTCATTGCAGCTCCTTCCCAGTTTGCAGGCTGCTGCTGCTGCGCTTGTTTGCACTCAGTGTGACTACTTAACTTGTCAGATCTTTTCTGATCTCTGTGGTTTTGTTAGTCTTTTTGTATTGGCAGTCCCTGGTCTGACACAGGTCCTCATCAATCTCACTTACTTGCTTTTACCTGTTCCTTCTGTCATGTTTTTGACTGCATTGCCTGTTACTCTTTCAGCTCTCCCTCTCCTTCTCCTTCTTCCTCTCCTCTCCCCTCCCTAGCTTGTTATCCAAACTCAGCTTTTTTGTGGACTCAGTCATATTGCAAATCCATGGTGAGCTGTGTTTGCAGGCAGAAATTGCTAAAGGTTGGATGAAAGTATTTTCAGCGTCTGGTCAGCATCCAGGGAATGTGACCACTTATATATACATTTATTACCAAATACCTGTTAGCCAACATTTTGCAGAGATTTATAATTTTGGATAGATTTTGGTAGAGATGAGAATCTCAGATTATACACAAAGACCAAACTGAAGATTTTGTGTGTCCAAATACCTTGGAAGAGTTGCTTGCAGTGATTTATTATGTTTTTTTAACAGGAGCCAAAACCCAAAGAAAAGCATAATATAATAGTTCAGTAACTGAACTATTTTGAACATGTCAGTCCAGAACGCTTGGCAGAGTTGTGATCCCTACCACATCCTTGTAGCATGAACTGTTGGCTTACCTGAGCATCCTTTCATTCCAGGAAACATAAGCAGTCTTTTTTTTTTAAAGCGTTGATTGTGGAAGAAATAATCCAAGGTCATGCTTTTCCACAGAGGAATGGGCATTATTTTAAGTTGTCAACTATGTCATCAAGTTTTTCATATGGATTTTCTAGGGTGGTGGTGCAGGGGAGTGTGTCTCTTTCTGCAAGACGTTTTCAGCTCAGAAGCGATGAGAATTTTACCAAAAATGTGAGGGGAAAAAAGGCATGAAGATGAACGTGTTATGAATTAATTTAGTCTCAGACACCAGTGTGTGGAAGTGAGTGATTGCGTATGTTAAAAACACATTCAGATTTAACATAGTGAATGTTTCCTTTTTTGTGCTTTGGGTTATAATAGAAGAGACAGCATTTTGAAAGGGATTAGGAGAAATTAAAGCCCTACTAGTTCCTGTTATTACTTTGAACTTTAGACAAAGATTTCCATCTCTAACACCAAACTTGTGCTAATGCTCTTTAGTAAAGGGCCCCATCTTTCCCTTGCTGGTGCTTACAAGTCTATGTTACAGAATGGTAAACCAGTATTTGAAATTCTGCTGGTCAGTAAAATCGGTTGAAAGCTCAACTCCTTCACAGAAGAACATCCATCCCAGGGATGTGGGTTAAATAGGGTCAGAATTTCAGCTCCTTCTAAAATACAAATGCTAAATGTGAGGTGGGTCTCCGGAAAGAGTTGAACAGGTGAGAAGATGGGTAACTTGCCTTTTTGGCCTCTCGTCGGAGCCCAGGTTTCTGACACTGGTTGGCAGTTTACCCTAATCCAAGCCAAGGTGAGGTATATTTTCTGAGATGTGGGAAAGAAGCATGTGCTCACACCTTATCGACTTGCTAGATATGGCAGGGTGAAAATAAAAAAGGGGGGAAAATGCACCACCCTGTTTGGGTTTTTTTTGCACTTCAAAGACAGTTTTTTTCTACGGAAATCTACAGATGCCTTTTGCATTTTGAAAATACAAAACACACACGTTGTTCTTAAATGCAGTGGCGAGAGAGTGTTTTCCTTTGAACTCACCAGGGCATCAGACCTTGGTGACCCAACAGCCGCAGATTTGGTGGGCAGCTGGTTTTGCTACAGCAGTGTTAGTGCCTGACTTCTCAAAATTCAGCTTTCTGCAAGCAGCACAGTTCTGCTGCTGCTGAAATGCGCGTCTTCAGAAGCAGTTTCCACTCATGTTTTACAAGACCATTGTGTCTTCTGATGTATTTTAAGCACCAGAGCACTGTGGTTTCCCTCCAGATGGACTGATGGACCAGTGAGAGGAACGAGAGAGGAACCTTGGTCCTTGGGGGTAGGAGAGGCTCTAAAAACTGAGGTTTCTTTTTGAGATCCTCTTGAGAAAGGATGGAAGACGGGGATGCTGTTATCCGATTCTTTTCCTGCTCTCTCCTGTTCTTATTTCTGAAGAAACAGCAGGGGACAGAGCACCTTCCTGGCACAGCAGTGTTAGGGTTATGAAGAAGTAAACCTCTGCAGGCCTGTTGGTCATCCCTTGGACCTGAAGAGTGGACAGTAAAGGCAGAATACTCGGACTATGTATTGTATGCAGTCTGGAGAGCTGGTGTAACCTGTATGCATGAGGTCCAGTGCTGAGCCTGCTTCCGAAACAAGAGAGCCCTAAAGAGATGCTTTTCAGGTCACAGTAAAACTAGGAGGTAATTTCGCAGCTTAGCCATAAGCATCTCAATCCAAGAATGTGATATATGTTCCCCTGATGTTATGGCAAAGGTCGATGAAAATACAGTCTATTTCCATAATATTTCAAACCAGCAAAATAGTAAATTAGAGATGCTAGGAAATACTACAGTTAATGAATCCTCTGCACAGTTCAGTAAAAGTAATTTCATTTTAAAGAGAACGGCCTTCCAATAGCATTAAAAGTAATTTCACAGCTTAAATGAATTCAGTCATGCCTCTGTAGTAAAGAATGCATTACCCTTTTTATTATCGTCTATGAAAACTTCTTTTAGCTGCATTTGAATTCAAGACACGATGGTTAGACTGGTCTGTGCCTAGCAGAAAGTGACTGATCTCATTTTTTGAGAAGATATTTCCTAATAAATACATCTGTTTATCAAATGGAGTTTCAGAAGGGAAACGATTACTCATTTACTGAATTTAAATATAAAGGGCAGCTTTTTATAGCCTAACTTTTAGTAATTGCCCTAAATATGCAGCAGCTACTTTTTAGAATACGTTAACGTGTATTAAAGGCAGATGACTCTCTTTGAGAGGAATAGGACTGTCAGCTATTAAAAGATCTCCATTTATCTAAAACTAAATGTAAATTTCCCTGATAACACTTTGAGACAGATATTGAATATTTTGAAACAAATTTTTTTATCGTTTCTTCAGATTTCCTCAGGTTTTCAGTGACTGTAGCACCTAGGTGACCTGTTAAAGACAGGGGTAATCTGTCTGCTCATCCTTCAGTTTCCCTTTGAAGTTTCCAGCCATATTTATTGGTAAGGGAATGGCTGCTTGGTCTCTTTTCATTCTCATCATAGAGTAGACAAACTAACAGTTTTTAATTACTATCGGGTATTTCTGAATTTGAAACAATCAGTTTGGAGAGGCTGAATTTGAGGCAGAAGCAAATTTGGTGCCCTGTATCCATTCAGTATTCAAACTTGTTTAATAGGTTTAAAATAAACAAGATTTTATTTTTAAGTATGAGCTAAGATGCCAAGGTCAAAATTCTTTGCCTACTGTGGGTCTAACACAGACAGAGGTCTGTTAAAATACATAATGCATTAAATGAGTGGACACCATTGTGGACCATATATTTTACTTTAGAATCAGGCTTTACAGAAACAGATGATTTTACTTGATGTCTGTTGTAAACACGCTGTTTCTTTCAAATGGAGTTTATTGTGTGCCTTTATAGGTCCAGGTGAATCACACTTGAAAATAATTTCAAAAAAATGTAACCTAGTTAGATGCAAACTGACCAGAAATTCAGAAATACGCTGGAATTTAACTCTCTCACAGAGAGAGTGTCATGGTCTGACTTCTTTTTGCCGTAATGTTGCAAAGAGTGAGCACTGTATAAAAAAAACCCTAAACCAAAAACCAAAACGTAGACTGGAGGAAGGGTGGTCCTTTGGTCTTTGTAATGTTTGAAGAAGGTCGTAGCTGTGCTGCAGAGTATGCCCCTTTATGTCAAGATGTCATGGCAGATTCAGTCTCGCATCCAACCAGCATCCAAAGCACCATGTCCTCACCCCTTCAGCAAGAATATGGCCATTGACTGGGAACAAAAATTGTCGTGAGTCTCATTTCTGGGTTTTTACATATCTGTATATATATACCCCTACTGTGGTATATGAAGAGACAAGACATTCATTAAGACTTCTTCAAAATGATGGGTTTTTTTTGAGATTGTTGCTGATCCAGTGAGGTTTAGAAACCTTTGGAACAGACTATATGATGGGAGCAGTTGAGTGTTCAATGGTTACTTACCAGCACGTCGTTTGAATTAAGATTGCAACAGGAAGAAAATTTCCCTAGGAAATTGCCTCACGTACCCAGCAGAATACCAGTCTATTTTAGTTGCTCAGTGCAAGTTTTTTTATAGCTTTAATGTAATTTGAGCAAAATTGCTCTGTTTGTGCTATTCTAGCTTTCAAATCAAAGGTGAGTGACAAATTTGTCTTTACAAAGAGAAATCCATCAGGATTGTTTCTTGAGGTCAGAAAATAAACTAGGTTCTTAGTTGGTACTTGTGATATTGGAGATCAGGAGTGTTTTTCAGTTCATGATTCTGTTTTGCTCTGTCCATGGCACAAAGTCTGAGTTCGCACCACCTCCTACATCCTTTTTTTTTCATTAGACATAGAGCCCCCAGAGCAGGAGGAGAGCAATGCTGCACCCCAGAAGGCACCACAGTCTGAAGACCAAGTCTATCTCATTGTTCAAAGAGCATCATGGAACAAACCCTCCTCGCAGAGTTAACACTGCCATATCAGAGCTGTTTTTTTGCATGCTACAGAAAAGGATCAGAATCTGTCTCTGAAAACCAGGCATAGCAAAATAAATCCCCCTTCCTCAGAAACTGGAATTGCTTTCTTATCAGAAGATTTTTTCCTTCTGCTTTCTGCCTGTTTTTGAGAGCAGATGTTTGGCAACTGACCGCTTCCAGCGTGGAAGGATCCAAGCTCCATCCCAGGTCTGTTGGTTAGCTGGAGCTGACGCTGGTCCCCCAAGCGCTGATCCTGTCCTCTGAGCAATGAGTCAGAACATGAGAATTCCTGACATGCGTTTTATTAGGCCATCACTCATGTGATACAATTGATTTTTTAAAAAAAGTTAACATATCTTCTCGCTTTACAGTGGTTCAAGGTTGACCGTGTAGCACCATCTGTTTTAGGGCTCCTAATCTGAATACAGTACTTGAAGCCTTTACCGGGAACATCAAAATACTTTTGTGGAACATAACCTCCAGACACCACGGACAAGTATTGTGTTATGCAAGAGCTATTTCTAATGTATTAAAAATTAACATCTATGTAGAAAGTTAATCAGGAATAAACATCCTGTGCCGATAAGGTAAAAATCATTCTCCATTTGATAACCACCCTTATTTTTAAGAGTTCCCAAATTAGATCTAAAGCATGGGGTTTTTTTAGCCAGGCATTGGTCCATGGAGTAGTCAATCAGGAATATAATTTTTTTAAGAATTGTGTTGTTTTCAATGACTGATCTTTTTTCATTGAGTTTTCATCTTCATTATTAAATCAAAAAGGTTAATCTGTTCCTTTGCTTTTCCATTGTTGCACTTTTAGTTACAAGCACAGGTAGTCATTCAGGCTGATGAAAATATTGATTAACCTCAAGAATATTAAGTTAATTGAACTTGCAAATATTTATTAAAGGAAGCATAAATTTGCCTCAAATCTACTTGTTAAAAAATGCTGTTACTGATTCTTTTAAGCTTTGAACTCAATGCTTTAAAGTATAAGCTGTTCACTCCTGTGTTTTGGGGTCTTTTTAAGTGCATGTAGCATACTTTATTTTAGGTTAAACATCTATTGTCAGCTAAAGCAAGCATTTAGATAATAAGCATCAGTACTGAGACAGGTAACTCACTGTGATAGTAACTGTAGTACTAAAGGTCTAGAATTAAAAAATCCCATAAAATTACATATACAGAATAGTTTGTTCTACCAGTAACGTCAAAAAAGATGGCATTGCTGCTTGGACTATGAAAAAAAATTCATTTTTTCAAAAATTAAAAGAAGATTAAATGGGGAAAAGTTGGACTAAGAAAAAAATGTAGTATATTCCTTGTGGTGAATTGAGATACGCAATTATTAGGGAGAAAAGAACCCAAAATCTAAGGAAGCACTGACTGTAATAAACGTTCTTTGACATCTGTAGCATGTGTAACTGAGAAACAAAGTCATTATTCATTTTTGGAACATTAATTTGCATTTTGCAGTTCCAACTAATTGGGGTTCCTCATTGAAGTTTACATTTGACATAAAATACTATAAAAGCACATAAACCAATAAGGGAACAATGAGAAGATGAGTAAGAAAGCCAGTGATGAATTCAGAAGGGTTTCCTCTTTATACAACTTGAAAGCTTGATCATAAAATTTCTGAATGTTACTGCAAGTGTCACAGCTCTGAGATTCCACAGTTTGTAACCAAAATAAAACGGTCACATATAATCAGGGAAAGCACGGTGCAAGACAGCTTCAGTCTGCTGAACCTTTCTTTGGCTGTGTCTAGCATCTGACAGTACAGAAGTCATGGGGATGCTTATTTCTGGAGTTTACTTGAGCTCTCAGCATCTTTGCTTTACGATTAGCTGTTACAAGTTCTCTTACAGTCAAAATAAGCTTCTAACTCTTGGAAGACTGTCATTTATACTCTTGAGGTTTCTTGGAAGAGATTAGATGTAACCCTGCTCCTTAGCATACGTTAGAAAGGCTTTAGCGTTGGCCCAGAATGGTAGGACTTGCTTTCTCTTATTGGCAGCCTCCTTTAAATGCCAGAAAGTTTTGGTTGCTTTCATGATTTTTTCATCCTTCTGGACAAACAATCCGGGCACTTCCAGGGCCACCTTTTTCCTCACTGTTTAGATGTAAAACAGCACAATAAAAATGAGTTTGCAGAAGCAAATGGGAGTAGTAGGTACTTGGAGGCGGTGGCCCTGGGGACGTTCTCCCTGTCCAGTACCCACAAGGAGAAGAGAAAACCACGGCAAGCACATGTTACGTTGCCTACTACACCTACCTACATTTAAATCTCTTCCTGTCATAATCCATATGCTGCTGCTTCTTTGGAGGAGTTTGAAGTATTGGTAAGGATTTGATGAGGAAAGTGCCTTTGGAGAGTCACTACGTCTGCTCCTGGGAAAGGGGAAGAAAAGGGTCAAATGTAGCATCGTTGGACTCGCCTCCTTTCAGCCTCTTCTCCAGTGCGGAGGCGGGCTGCAGGGCTCTCCTTCTCTTTTGAATTTCCCAGTATTTTTAGCAGTCAGCAGGCTGCTGGGTGGGGTGTTGCTGTTTGCATGTAATTTAAGCTATCGTGTTTTGGTTGAAGGGGAAGGATGACAGTTATTTAAGATTTTTAAAGGTTTTCAGAAGTTAAACCTGCTTTAACAGTGATGTTAATGGCACAGATAAAACATTTGCATCTCAGCAAAAGCCTTAGCTAGCTATTTTGAATATATTTCTTCGATTGTTTCTCTCAGTTGCTTAACTTTCATTTTACTTGTTCAAGGGCTGTCAGAAAGGTTCCCAAGCTGGCTGAAGACGTCACATCAGCCAAATACATTGGAAGGTGGCTTGAAATTTTTAAAACCAGAATCCTATAAAATGGAGATAAATGGTGAAGATGTTTCTGCTATAGTCATTCAGTTGAAGTTATTTATACTTCATCTTCTTCTATATTTAATTATGTTGCAATTTAAGTTCCAGTTGGAATACAGCTACAAGATGACATATGATGCTTTTAAGCAATAACATTGTGCTGTTCTTTCCTGGAAAAATTAGTGTACTGGATAAATTAAGCCATAGTTGACAGGCAGGATTAATTCTGACAGTAAGCTTTAAAGCAATGTGGTTGGAAAAAAATTTAGCAGATGTGCATATTTGCTGAAGAATTTGGATTTGCAGATTATTACATGTGTTATGAATTTCAAATTAAGACTACTTGAAAGCTTCTCTGCCTCTTATGCCTGCAACTGTGTTCTTAGTCTCCGTGATCTGAAAAGCTTTTCTCCTACTAGATTAGGAAACGCTAAAAGAGTAACTCTCCGCTTGGTTAGCTGCTTGTTTTGTGATGCAGTTCAATAGCCATAACTTCGAGCATTTCTTTGAGAACAGGAGAAAATTGTAAGTTTTTATGTTGTCAGTTATAACGCTTTTATTTTAAAATAAACTTGAATGTTTCTTAGGGGGAGACTGGACTGTAGGGAGAGGAAGCACATGTTGCAGAAGAGCTAGGCGAGCGGCACGAGGAACTACCAGAAAGTACTTGGGAGCAGCTAAAGAAATGAGAACAGTTCAAGGGCTGTTCACATTTAAGTTTGGTATCCAGTGATTGATTTGCTGTGGCTCTCCAAAAGAAAGCTACAAACTAAGAGAAATCTAGACCTCTATTTACAAGAGATGCTGATATTCCCTAACTTCAACCCTAAGATTTTAGGGTGGTTTATAGTTTGCTATATTTTACCACATTATTTTACATGTTCTTGTATGTCTGTAGGATAACATAGAATGGTTGGAAGTTCCAACCCCTTGCTATGGGCAGGGACACCTCCCACTAGACCAGGTTGCTCAAAGCCCCATCCAGCCTGGCCTTGAACACTTCCAGGGATGGGGCCTCCACAACTTCCCTGGGCAACCTGTTCCAGTGTCTCACCACCTTCAGCATAAAGAATTTCTTCCTAATATGTAATCTAAATCTACCCTCTTTCAGTTTAAAACCATTACCTCTCATCCTATCATTACACTCTGTGATAAAGAGTCCCTCCCCAGCTTTACTGTAGGCCCCATTTAGGTACTGGAAGGCCTCTATACGGTCTCCCTGGAGCCTTCTCTTCTCCAGACTGAACAACTGCATACATAATTTTTTAAAAACTCCTAAATGGTTAAGCACCTTCCATCCAAGCTTACGTTTCTGAATAGGACATCATCTTAACAGGTCTGTAGTCTTTTCTTTGTGTTGTAACTACAGCAGTGCTTTATCTCACTGTAAGTTGAAAAGATCACATAAGACAGGTCTAGAACAGCAGGTGCAAAACTAAAATAAACAGCGTAATTTAAATTAACTAAGGGCTTCAACTCAAGGTTGCTGAATATTTGAAGAGGCTAATTAGCATTTTCATTAGATAATGGAAACTTTGGCATAGTTTTTTCTTTGGGAGGCAGTGACTGAGAAAATTAACACCTTCATCAGCTGCTGTGTTCCTAATGCACGGTCAAAGCCCTTGTATGTTTTGCCATTAACCAGGCACATTCATGTGTTTCTAATTGAGTTGTCAGCGCAGAGCAAGCAGCCCGTGGACCTGTTCTGCCTCCCAGTTCAGCAAGGTTAGCTGCGTTCAACCTGCAGGCTCTGCCCTCAGTTACCCCAATGAAACTTCAGACAAAATTGGCAGCTATGGGAAAACAGAGTGCAACTGAAGGCAGAAGCTTATTGTTGGATTTTATTTGTCAGCAAAAAAGTACTCCCCCCTCAAAAAAAACCCAACCCAACAATGCAGCTTGATTTTTAAATTTTAGGCTGAATTAGGAAAAACACCCATGAAACCAAAAAAAAAGGGTTAGATTAAAAAAGACAGATTGTCATTGAAGTACCAGAAAGTAAACTCTCTCTGCCATTTTTACACAGGCTTTGTTTGGGTTATGAGGGTGTCTTAATGCCTCTTTTCTACCTTATTTTAAGGAAAATCATTTGAGACGTGAGGTACGCAGTCTGGCAGTACAGGTACCTGCTAATGTAAAGGTGGAACAGTTGTTGTATACAGATCCCACACATAGTTGATGCAGTGGTTGAAAAGGAGTGAAATCCTTGCCAAGTATGTATCTGTAAGCTGAATGGTCATAGTTGATCATTAAAAGTCCAGAGTATATTTGGGATAGCTTTTAAAAACACTGGTCAAAACAAGTCATCTTGTGGTTAGGTATGGGGTTATAAAGCAAAACAATATATAGGACAAGCAGAAATAATTGTCGGGTAAGGGCCTAAAATGCAAAATGTTTTCCAGTCAGCTACTTCTTGATATCATGAAGCAATAAAACACCGCTCCTCCTGCCTAAACATAGGAGAGACAAATTTGAAGCTAATCAAATTAGAAACAAGCATTGTAAGTAATCACAGTATTTTTAATTGTATGTCCAAATCTGAAGTTTGCTTTCTGGAAAAGCAAGATAGAGTGAAAGTTACTTTTGCTAAACATTATTATAAGGTAATGACATCTGAACTCTCATCTGAGCTCTTTCATCAGCTATTTGACCTTCTCTCATGTCAGTACAGAAAATTAATTTTTTCAGTGTGAATTTCCTTTCCCACAGTGCTCCCAGTTACTCACTCATCCTCAATTTTAAGTCTTTCTACAGAAAGCTCTAGATAGCCAGACTTTGATCATCCTCAGTCTCTTGCTTAAAAGTGTTAGAATTAGCCTGAGAAAACTGTTTATTTTTATAGGAGTGTGGGGTGTTTTTTTCCTGTTGTAATCCATAAATCTGTCATAGCTGATAAATTTCAGAAGTTGACACTAGTTCTGGGGTTGTCTTTATAGAAACAGGTCCTGTCAAATCATGGCTTGTTAATCCATACCTAGCAAATAAAAATACACTAGCTGTGTTTTAAAATTAATCTTTTCCAAGTTAGAGTTTTCTGTATACTGTATCTGTGAAATTATGAACAAGTATGTAGTAGCTCAGCCTTAAATGTTTCTCCAGGTCTGCTATACCTAAATTGGGATACTATAGTATCTGTCCTATAGTAGCACAGATCAGCGGTCACAAAGTCAAGAAATAAAGAATGCAACAAAAGCCTATCGATAGAAGGCTGTATACTGGTTAGTGGAAAAATTTAAGTACCCATATAAGAGTTCAAAAGAGGTAGATTTTGTGGAATAGAGAGAAAAATTAAGTTTTCCTAACAAGTGTGGCACAGCAACTTTTGCTGATAATGAAACAGAAATATTCTAGCTTGACAGGCAGATTTTTAGAAAGTGTTGAGATTTGGTCATTCTAATTTGTGATTTTTTTGTAGGACCTTAACTATAAGTGTCAAACAAGGTTGTAGGAGTAGCAGTGAGATTTTTTTTTTAAGTAGACGAACACTGGGAGTATCTCTAGGAGGGAGTTCTTCAGACTTCTTCAAGTATAAGTAAATTAATATCTTATTGTTTAGAAGCACTTAGAAGCTCAAAACTAAAGTAAAGGAGAGCTTAGTAATACACGTATATGGCGTATAACATTCTGAGACTATAAGACCAGTTAAGCAAACATCACCCTGGAAGAAAAGTGAGGTTCATTAGCAACACTGAATAACCAAGGCACAATTGTTCTTACATATTTACTGAACTAGCAAGACACAGTTGAACACGATAGTATAGAATAGTCAGGAAGGCCCATGAGATTACAGTGTAAAAGTCAGTATTTAAAAACATGCGAAGTATTACTCAGATTTAAACTCTTATTCTTAAATTAGAAAGTAGTAGTACATTTGATTTCTTAATGACTTAAGCCAGATTCTGATTATTATGTTAAATTTATTCCTGCCTCAATTTAGGAATGTACCAGTACATCTTAGATCAATAAATTTTAAGACAAACTTCAGGACCATCCCTTTCTGGCTAGTTTATAACCACCAAACATTGAAAGTAATTTCACTTACAAAAATGAATAGTTGTATTTCATATAGCTTCTATATCAGGGAACTAAAACATCATATGTTTTCAGTATTAATTGTGGTACCTAAACAGCTAAATAAAAATCCTCTATTTAAAAGGAAAATAATGAAATAACTTCTTGAAGTACTACCTGAAGCAAACCTCATCTAGTAAGTATTTTTTATAAGCCTTTGAATGTGGTATCAGGTGTTTTCTATGTAAAATCTTGGCCTCACCTCCTTAGTGCTCTGCTGCCAGCATTCTTGAGGGGAAATAGAGTATGTAACATGAGTATACTTCTAGGAAAAGGAACTGTTCTGTGTTAACTTCTTACATGTGTTTCAATGGAAATTTATGGTCTTCTTCGGTATATTAATAAATACAAAAGAACAGCTTTTATAAAAGTAAGTTTTTTTGTATTTTATTTTCATTTACGTTGTAGTTAAGCATAGGTTTTATACAGCTGTTAAAGGTAATGAAGGGAATCAAGGAAACTACTTGGGTTTAGTAGCTGTTTTAATCATGGAAGTGTCCTATTTTAAGGTTTCTAATAGTTTATTAGAATGTGTCCGGAGCTGACTTGCATGATACCTTCTTTCATTCTCTTCCCTGCTTCTCCCAGAAAAGCTCTTTTATCATTCATGTGTCAGTGTGTCTCTCTTATTCCACTTATCTGTGCAGTGTTTTCTTTTATACAAACTGTTTTTTCCCTTGTGAATAAGTAGCTAAATGCTGTTTTTTGTTAATTGCAAAAACTTGTGTAGAATAAATCCACTGTGCTTAGGATTTGTATCTAAACTGTTAATGCTGTAATAAGGGACGGAAGCTACAAAACTGCCTGTCCTAAAGCCATGGAGATGATTTTTATCTGCTGCCTTGAAGTTCCTGTTTTCCCATGCAAAATCTGTACTCTAGTCATAGGTTTATCATTCCTTGTTCTTCTCTACTTATCATTGTTTTTCTGCTTTTGCTGTTACAAGACTTTTCTGGTGTTACCTTGATAGTAAAACTCTTTAGGATAACGGTGGCAGGATAGGCTGTTCAGAACATCTTGCCCTGTGGGTTGTACTTATAATGTATTCTGGAATAGTTCCTCTGGGAAGCAGTTCTGAAATAACTTATCCTTCAGTAGGAAACTCCAACGAGAATAGCTATGGTGTTGGAACATCCATTATTTTTGGTTGGATTTTGTGCTGGATAAAAGCTTGCATGGGGGTGAGGAAAACACAAAGATGGAATGAGAAAGTCACAGCATGTGTATCTCTGTAGGTTTACAATTTGCTTAAATACAGAGGTTGCAAAGTGTTTCTGCGGCATGTAGTGTTTCTGTGTCTGGTAGAGCTGAGACGTCAGTGCTGTGAAACCAGTGCTTCAGGGGGCTATGAATATGAGGGGAATAAAGGAAAGGAGGGCTAAGGTGGAGTCTTCTTTTCATGTTCGTTTAGTCCCGGGAGAAGACAAAAGCTGCAGCCAGGAGACAATTTCCACTGTAGTACAGCGACATAGGCTTTAGTGTGCCAAGTTATGCATCAAGCTGTTACCTTCTTGTAACCGAAGAGTAGCTTTGGTTACAAGAAGGTACCTTCACTCTATAGCTGGGATTTCAAATTGAGGCATGTGTGGGAGATAATGGTGAAAATCCTATGGCTGTGCGTTGTATTTCACAAAGCACTACCTTTTTGAAATTACACCTCCACCAGTGATACAGGGTGCATCTGTTCACCAAAACAGCATTTTGGTGTTCAGATAGGAGCAGGGCTTAGCTCTGTTATGAACCCACTCCCATTAAACTCAGCGTGTTACGCTGGAGTCCTGTCATTCTTGCGAGAACAGTAAGTGTTAAATGTATTGATACTGAGAAGCATAAGAAGGCATCAGTAGTTGTAACATTCTTGGACAATAACGACATCATGAACAGCATGTGCTGTGCTGGATGTTGTAGTATTTTGTGTGAAGTACAGTTTTGAGTGGCAGTTAATCTAATTACAATGAAGCTGATAGCATTAACAGTTGCGGTCTCTCTTGCACAGCTGAACAGCTAAAGTCAGTGCTGCACTGCAGTGGGAGCTGCGCAAGCATAAATAAAGACATGATCTTGTCCTTGAAGAGCTTCCCATTTGAATTTACTGACATACATCCTGCTAAAGGCATCTGCTCTGGGAAGTGGTTCTTGACTCCAGCACCAAACAGATGGGAATTTTTGGGTTCAAGCTTGCCCAGCTAGCTCCCTCTGGAGGGTATTGGTTGTGTCCACATTGCCTGGCATCTGCTTAGGGTTTTTATCCAGGTCCCTTGCGGAGCAGTCACAGGGTCTCTGAGGATAAGTAGGTGCTCTGTCTGGCTCTTAGTGCTTCGAACACAAGGTTGGAATTGACAACCACAGGAATGACATGACGGCATGGTGCTGAAGTGATCATATCGTGTCCTGGGAATTGGCCGAAGGGAGCATTGAGGGCAGAAAGCAGCACTTGAGGGTTAGTATTGGAGGTACAAAGGGAGAAAAGGTCAAATTTGATGCATTCTCACTGTTTTGCCTTATTGTAAGGGTGCCCTGCAGCAGGTAGTCCTTGGCTTAATGCTTCATGTTTGAGCAAACCAACCCAGTAAGATGATGAGAGTCAACAGGGTGCTTGGTAGTGAGTTTGTATGTATAGTGTGGGTGAGCAGGGATGAGACTTGGACTGAAACTGGAAGCAGGTGGCAGTCTGAGAGTCACCAAACAGCATTTTCAAGGGATTTTGTTTTGATGGCCTTACGAGCACCGGTGAAAATACTTGACGAGCTGCTTTTCCCCAGTGAACAAGAGAAAGCTGCTAAATGACTTAGTATGAAGTAAACTGCTGAGTACACTTTTTTAAAGGAAAATAGGGGTGAGGAGACCTTTTTGACTGACCCCTGCATTTCTCTAGAGGAACTTAAAGGCAGTTGTAGCCACTCAGACTGGTAGCATGAGAAGCAAATGATTGAATTAATCACAGAAAGGTTTCTGGGTGCATGGGGGGAGCTTCAGGTGAAGTTAGTTGCTGGGAAGCTGGTCACATCTAACAGCAGCTGTGTCTACTTACCTGTGTAAATGAAATAGTCTTACTGCTGAAGAGGCAGTTTATTTTTCCATGAAGAGGGAGTTCCTGCAGAGAACAAATGGGTAATGCTGGACCATATTCCTTAGGCTGATGAATGTGGGAGTTTCAGCATCCCTTTTTATGGCTTGTTCCCTTTCAGTTTATGCATGAAGTAGGACATCAAAAAATAGTTCCTTTTATTGACGCAAAATAGAACATTTGTAAATCGTTTATATTTAGCAGAACACATATTTAGGAATAGCCGATTCATTTTACTTAAAGAAAACGTAAGTATCCATTTATAGTGTTATAACTTATTTCCAGTATTATGCAGGAGTATGACAAAAGTTACATGCTACTGTAAATTACTTGGGTTATTCTTTGTGTTAAATAAGGAGTTTGCCAGTGTGTCTCTTAATTAATGATTGAATGCTTATAGGATACTTGGATTTCACTGCCTTTGTATTTAATTAATGAGAAAAACCTAGAGTCTGAATTTCAGAGCCAGAAATATGTCCCTAATAGTATCAGGAAATGTTTCCACAATAGGGTTGTCAAATTGCCTGCTCATTAAAAGCATCATGATGAAAAAAACATGGTAATCTTTTCTGCCAGGATCTGTGAAATTTCACATTGCAGTTCAATATTGCTAATGAAATCACTTCTATGCCAGACTAAAAAGAAGTTTCAAACTATAGAATCACAACCTATCCTTGGGTACGTTTATGGGATTTGATTGCTGACAGTGCTGATGTTCTCCTATTCTGTGTGGTTGTTCAGTACGTAGTGAAGCTTTTTTTTTTTTTTTTAACTGTTAGTCTCTGACTTGTAAAAAATGTCATTGTCCAGCAGTAGCAAACATAGATATGCGCTGTAACGCCAGGCACTTGTTTCCTGGGTTCTCTGATTCATTTTTCTTATAGCCTGCAGGAAAGAATGCGTGCATCGCTGATCATGAAATTACAGCAAATGCAAAATACTGATATGAGATCTTCAGATCATTAGAACTAAACTGTTCTCTAATAATTGTTGCATGTAATTGGTGCTTATGATGTTTTTAAGGGATTTTCTGCTGTGTTGCCTTGATACTATGACTTCTCTGGCTTATCAAAGTACGTAGGTAAGTGAGGCTCAACGTGCTGCAGGAGAAGCAAGTTCAATATTGAATCCAAGCTGTGGCTTCAGAATGTTATGCAAATACTGATGTAAAGTTGGGTATGAGCTACAGGCATGTAGGGGGGGAAGAATCCAATAAAATGGACATTATTTCTTAGAACATTTACAAGGTAGATGTCTTTATCTCCTTTGCTTTGTTACAGTTATAAATGACATGACTTGCCCTGTTGCTTATTTTTTCACTTGATCGCACTGAAGAGCAAAGGTGGTTCATGCTATTTCAGTGGTTAAGAGTGCTCATAATGTTTACATAAACTTCCTGGACACATGCTTCTGCTATCCATAATCTGGTACACCACAATTACAGCCACCAGCTTCCTACGGAATGGGTATTTTAACCAAAGCTGTATCTGTTTCATTGACCACACTGATGAACTCGTTTCACTCTTCCAGCAATTTCCATTTAAAGAAATGTAAATAGCAGTATTTCATTCACAGTCTTGGGGTTTAAGAGGTTCACCAGCAAAACTCATGGTAAGGTGCTTGCACTATATGCCTTAGAACAATGCTATAGGAGATAAGGGGGAGAGAATTATTATTATTGCAGGAAGAGTTGAAATAGTGTGGGGGGGAAAAAAAACCCACACTTGCATCAGTGTGTTTAAAGGATGATCTTTGCACACTTCTGTGTCATTTCTACAGTCTTGAAGCTATATTATAAAATCTTATAAAAAACCCAAGTCTTATTCCTTCCTTTCTTATAATCCTGTACCAATTAATTGTGTTTTTCAATTGACTGCAAGGACTGTATCTCCAGTAAGGCAGGGGATAGCTTTTTTTTTTTTTTAAATTTTTTTTAGTAATTTCATTTAAAACAATTCTTGGTCTGTTCCTTTATAACGTTCAGAGGTCCTTAAGCAATGTGCCTATGAAATGGGTGCCAAATTTGCATGTCTTCCCCTTTTTAGTGCTAAAGTTTAAAAAAGCACTGAAATTGCATGTAGTCGCATAAAAGTACATGCTTTAGATGTAAGTTGGCTACTGTAACACTTAAGTGTAACACAATGGTGAAAACTGAAGCGTTTCAGCCCCCAATTACGCCATTTCATTTATCAAAAGTGATAAAACCTCAGTTGAAACACATTCTGCACTTGTGCACCTCACGCTCCGTATCTGTTTTTGAGAAGCTGCTTCTATTTAGTATTTCACTACTCGGGTCCTTGCATTAATCATTAATGCAGTAAACAGTTACAGAGCTGTATAGTACTTCTGTAGAAAAATTTTAGTTCTTTCCTGCCTTACCGCTTCTCCCACCTTACTCCTGAGCATCCTACTAAAGCAGAGCTCCCATCCTATGTCCTCTCCTGCTGCAACATCCTCCTGTCACTGCTCCTGTAAGGTGCATCCTGCTCACCCCATCCATCCATGTCCGGAGCTGGATGTGGGAGGCCTGGGCTTGCGAGGCACTTCCCATGCTGTATGAAAGAGGCGCCTGAAGCGACTGCTTGCAAGGGTGAGCTGCGGCTGGATATCTGCTTGCGTAGCCACTTTCAAAAAGCAAGGCTTTGAAGTGCTTCAAAGAACCCAGTGGTATGTGTACCTTTTGATAAAAAGGATGTTCAGTACAAATAGGAGAATATACTGGAATATTAAGATAAGCAAATTTTGTGGTTGTGAACAATGATTCCTAGGGTAGAGCTGATGGTGACCAAAGTGTACCGGAGCAAAACGCTACTTTCACCCAGTTCATAATGGCTGAATAAACAAACAACCTTGATTTAAAAAGAAAGTGGACCAAAGCACACTAGTGACTGTTGGTATTACTGCCCTGTACTAGAAGAGACAAGTTATGGGTAAAGCTGAAGTCTTAGTGCTACTGAATTTTTCTAAAAGTCAGATCAAACGTGCCTGGGTTTAGTTTTATAGATTTTAAAGCCAATACCTAACAAATAATGGGACTAGCCATATCTTTTTAAGTGGGTAGCCTTCCTAAAAATATTTGTACTTGTGTTGAGCTCTGGGTTTTTTTTTTTTGTTTTTCTTTTTTGTTTTTTTCTCCTCTGGAAAAATGAGGTTAGGGTTTTGGCAGAGGGAAGCTGTCTAACGTAATAGAACTTAGTTCATCTCATGCCAAACACCAGCACTTGATATCAATAATCTTTGACTCAAATATTGCTCTTGGGTACATTTATCATTCTCATTGTTCCCTAACACAGCAGGAAAAACAGTCTCTAACAATTGTGAGCAGAGAAAATCTGCGCACAGTGGGAGCTGAAACAGTTCTTGCAGTTGTGTAACAAAACCTCAAAATGTTGGCAATGCTTTGGACCTGGAAGGGGATTTTTGTTGGTGAATGCTCACAGTGGTTTCAGGCTGGTGCGCATCATTCTTTTTCAGTCTGTGTGTGGTATTGAGTTACACTGCGTGTATAAAATGTAATCCTTAAAGGATGTGTTTTTTTCTCCTCCCCGCCCGAAAGGGGGGAGCAATTTGTAGGGAGCATATGACTGGTAAATTGTGACAGTATGAAGTTGAATTTCCCTATTGAACGACTGGCAGTATAAACCTGGGTGATACATTTGTACTGTGTAGTCAAATCAGGCTTTTCTAGTGTTCTGTGGTGCTGGCCTCTGCTTTGGAGCGTGTGTGCGTTTTAAGGGAAAAGAAGATACAGGATATTTCCCTTCAGTTTCTTTCTAGTAAGAGTGACTAAAGCACAGAATATTTTCTTTCCTCCTGTACCCCTCTCCCCATGGTTTTAACTACAAACCATGCTTAGAAACAGCAACATCACTTCGTAAGACAAAGTAGTTTTAATTAAATTTCAGGTGAAGATCCTTCTGACTTTAAAGGATAAAGAAGATCATTTGAGAAACTAAGATACTTCTGAGGAAAGCACAGGATGATGCCTCACCTGCTCCCAGTTGAAGCAACCTAGTTCTTTGCATTTGGGAAGGTAAATTGAAGCTCTTCTAGGCTTAGGTACGTTGTTGTCTTGATGCTGTATGAAAGTGGAAGATGATGAGACTTTCATATCTCTAGGAAGATATGAAAGTGCACATCCTTTATTTCCCTCTCTATGCGTACTCTGTCTTCCCAGTCTTCTGTGGAGGAGACGTGCTGGGTGGCAGCCCTGTGTGCGTAGGTGAGTGCCTAGAATCCTTAGATCTAGCAAATTGGTTCACCACTGCCTTTGTGTACATTTCCACTAAACCCAAACTCTCATCCATTAGACTGCGGCACTGGTGTGGAAAGCCTTCAGACCAGCCCTGAGACTGTCAGAGCTGCAGATCAGAGCATGAGACACATTCCAGCTCTTGTTTAGGCCTGTCTGCTTTGCAGCAGAGGTGCAGGGAGAAGAGCTCAAGTGCTGGCAGCTCCACAGTAGCTTTGCTGTAGCTTTATTGGCATGTCTACTTGGTGCACATGACCTCTTCTGTTTATGTTGATGGCTTTGGAGAGACTGCGAGACTGAATCACTGATGTAGCAATATTTTATAATACTTCAAGGTAGTTGTTCCCTTGTCTCATTACCATTTTCAAGAACAAGGTCTAGGTAGGGACTTCTGTGCTGCCAGATAGTGTCTGCCTACATACCAGAAGCAGCAGTGCTGGTATTCTGGCAGAGCTACAGTTTGGGAAAAAATCATTAACTCTTTTGGAGTATTTCATGTCATGATAGTTGGCACTTATGACTAAAATAAAGGGATTTTCTGTTGTAGGAGGTATGATTGACTGGGTGTATTCTTAGTCTGTTTTATTGGTCCTTTGGAGTAGGAGTTGTAAAGAGCAACTTCTGCCCCCTTAGCGTCAGAATGGGCTCTCAGTAAAGAAGAGATCTTAGGGCTGCTTGTGCAGCTTTCCCCAAAGAACTGGGAAAGAACATTTGAAGTTAGTACAGGCAGTGTTACACTTGATGAAATACTTTGATAATGGCACTTATGGGCAAAGAATCAATTGATATAGTGTAGCTTGCTTTCATGGGACTTTAGCAATACCTTGTTTCCCAGATGATGGCATTGGAAGGTGTTCAGGTTGCCTTCACAATGCCATGCAACTTCCAGCAAACAGGTTCTTTCCTACAGGTTATTTCATTGTCATCATTTGCAGATGACCCTCTCTGACATTATTTCCATAACTTCTCCCACAAATTGCTAAAGGTGATCTCTCCTACAAGCTAACTAAAGCGAAGTTCTTTGTTTGATTTGAACCTAGACACAGATTATTTCTTTCAACTGTCTCCTCCAAGTTTAGATGAAAAAACAAGTTTCCTTACTCTAGTAGTTCAGACAGAATCAGTTGGAAGAGAGGTTACCTGCAATTGGCAAGGGTTTATCTTTTATAGAACTGGAGTCTCAGTATTTGGGTTCCTCTTTTCAAATCTGGTACCCTTTGCTTTGTCTAAAATGAGAAAAAAAACCCAACCAAACCAAACCCCAACTCAGAAGTGCTGAAATAATAGAATTAAGATTCTTTGTATGTCTTCCTCAAGCAGAGGGTACTAAATTGGAGAAGTTGACTTTGGGGTGCAAAAATGGCTTCTTTGTAGGCATAACTTCATCATCTCTAACTGAATTGAAAAGTTGACTCCACAAAATCATAGGGTGGTAGAAGGGTAAAGGAGTATTTATTTGTACAACTGACAACTTTGTAGACTGATTTTTATTTTTTTTTCTCCAACTTGCAAGCTAATTAATTGTATAGTAGACTGTACTCTTTTCTATGCTTTCACAGAAAACTCTCAATGCAAGGCACAGTTTTGGTGAAGCTGGTCCACTAATTAGGATCTGTCATAAAGAACCTTTGGCAGAACCTTAAATTTATTTTTTCTTAATCAGTATTGTTGCCCAAAGTTAACCATTTGGACATATCAGGACCGCCTTCTGCATAAAAGGGAGTCTGTCTCTCAGACTGGTTTTAAAATATGTTTAGTTGCTTTCTGTGAGCAAGGGTCATCAAGATAACATTGATTAATGTCAAAAACTTGAGCAAGGATTTTTTGGAAGCTAGAGGCTCCCTGCTATAAGGGAAGGACTGGAGGGGCTTTCTGCAGCTCAGAGCTGTCAAAGTTTGATAAATTGTTCAGTAAATGCACATGGGCTGATCCTGTAGCAACTCACTAGAGCTTTGTTGTGGGACTCCCTGAGGATCCCAGGCTTGCTAGACACAATTCAGCTCAAGCCTCCTTAGGATTTGTCCTGCTAACCATAAACTCTGATCAGAAAGGATCCAGAGCTGGGAGCAGGGGACTGCTACGTCTTGAAACAGTGCCTCTTTTCAGTCTTATGCATTAAGGAGGAAACTAGCTTTTAAGGACCACGTGAGGGCATGGTGGAGGTGGTAGGGCACAAAGTTGCTACGCTTATTGTGGTATAGATGTGTGACCTTTTTATTAGAGCATACTTACTACCAGAGACTGAAGGGGAGGCCTTTGAAATGCATCTGTCAGGTAATGCTGAATGCAATAGGAAATGCCCTGCCTTCAATGATGTTTATCCCTTGGATGATAACAAGTAGTACCACTGGTCAATAAGCAGCTCAGATGGCAGTTGCTCATTTAGCTGTGCCACAGGGTTTGGCTAGAAGGTTAAATTGTGGATAGAAGCCAAAACTGAAGTACATAAGTTCTCAATAATTAAGTAGCTGGATATTGGGAAATGCCCCTGTTGCCTTAATCCATTTTTTTAAATGGTATACCTGAGAAGTTTATGAAGGATTTGCTTTAGGAGGCATAAGTTTCTTAATAGTAGGAATTAAATTTTCACTTACGCAAGGCAGCGAGAGAAAGGTAATAGGAGATAACTGGGAAGAGAATGGTAAGTAAATAACCAAGATGAAGTCAAAAAAGCTTTAATCTGTTCAGTATCATTTGCAGTAACAGACTGGGTTCAGTAAACTTGGTTCTGATGTGGTGCTCATTAAAAGCGAGTCTTTCCAATGACTTGAGTGGAAGCCAGACTGTTTTTTTTTTTTTTTCTTATTGTTAGATATTTAAATAAACTGGAAAATGAAAGGCAACAGAAGAAGATAAGCTGTGTTTACTTGTCTTCAAAGGGACTCTTGCCTAGTTTGGGATACTTAGATAGTAACTTTGGGGCTGGTGTATGGAGAGGTGATAAAAAATGGAGCTCTGTGTGAGTGGATTCTTGCTCTGTTGCTGTTCACTCAGCTCTGTTGAGTTTACTCACCCATAGGCACCTACACCTGGGCTTAACAGAGATGTTCAGATTGCCATTATAATTGGTGATGGTCTAGTAAATTTGGTCTGTGGAGTCTGGAGTGCTAGAGCCTGACCAGATGTTGGCAAGATGAAAGGCACTCTGCAATCTAACTGTGTTTCTGTTGTTTGCAGTGGGATTTTTATTTATTCAGACTCATTTCAAGGGGAAAATCAGGAAGCTGTTTGGGGATGGGATGGAGCAGGATAGGATTCAGCTATTGGCTGAAGTTCTATCTCCTACATCAGATGGCTACTGTACCTCATTCATGTGTAGTAATAAAACTCTTCTCCATGTTTTATTCACCACCCACTAAATTATTAATCCAGTTTGTTTACTCATAATAAATAGTCTTGTCTAAAGCATGAGAAAGTTGTGTTTTGATCGACAGTCACAGAAATACTGTATGCCTGAATTGCTCTAGTTCATTTTGTCAAAAATAATCAGTGTAAGACCCAGACTAAGTATTGAAATATTACATAGCTGTCTATGATTTGAAGATCCCTGACTAGCCAAACACAGTAGTTCTACATCAGTGTCTTATGTGCTATTTGGAGTCCATGTTTCTGTTGAAAACAAGTATGCCAAAAAGTCAACTTTACTAACTTTTTAAATATTGAACTTGACTGTAGCTTAAGTAGCTGTGGCATTGTCTTACAGGATAGGAAAATCCTTGCTGTCTCTGCCAAGGTTTAAGAATTGTTTCTTTGCATGAGGGTTGTGTAACACCCCCTGAATTCAACCATTTAATCATTTCAGTCCTTGAAGACACACAACAGATACTTCAGCTTGGTGATATAACACCCTTGAAAATATTCTGTGGAAGGAGGTGAGGGATAGTTCTTACGTATTTGGAAAATGTGAAGTCTTTATGTCTAGAAGCTGTGGACGTGCACTGTGAAACAAGCTAACGGTGATGTGTTAGGCTCACTGCTGTCCTGTTGGGGATGCAGCTCCATTTTGTTGCTCTAGCAAAGTCGACTTGTTGAGTCTCCGATTTGGCTTCAGAGGCAGTATGTAAGCTAGGGAAATGTTGTCCAGTTATTTCAGTATTCTTAAATAGTGGATGGTGTTGAATGACATCCTGCAAAGTATAAATATGAACAGGTCAAGCTTAAACACTGAATTGGTATAGCATTGGTGGTAATGAATAATGTAGTCTTTGTGTTTGAATCATTTGGGTTCACGGTCTAGAGAGCTATCACTGTAACCAATGAAATAGTGCAATGTGTGTGTGGCTAAGAGGGTGTAGGAAGGAGGTATTGAACTTGTGGAGCAAAGTGATCTTAACCGTGCCTGAAATGGCTAACACTGTTTTAGGGTTTGTGTAAAACTGAAATACAGCTTCTCATTCAGTAATGTGAAAAGTTCTGCAGATTGTTGCAGAACAAACACTCCTGCCATTCCTTGAGTTACAGACTTTCTCGTTTTGATCCACTTCCTTCTGTTTTAAAGAGATAAGAAAGTTGTATTGTAATCTGCTGGATAGCTCAGAAGATTCTGCTAGGCCTTCAGCATTTCCTGGAAAATGAACATGAGATCGTCCGGTGAGATGAAGCAGAAGTAAGAGGGAAGGGAAAACACACAAATAAAGAATTTCTTTCATATAAAGCATTTATCAAGTTCAGGTGTGTGGTTGTTTTTTTTTTTAAACAAGTCTTTTAGTTTTCCAGCTTATCCTGTGTTCTCAGCTAGTTGCTCGGCAAGAAACAGTGTGTTATGCCAGCTGCAGCTGATGTTTGCTGTGCACACACTTATGTGTGTGTTGGCCAGCAGAGCAGAACAGATGCCTTCAGTACATGCTTGACAGTTCTCCTCTGTGTGGGCGTCTCTCTGCTTTACACAGCTACCTGCTCACTTTCTCTTCTCCACTCCCCCCTTGCCCTTCCCCAAGAAAGGTCATTCTTAAGGTGGTAAGATAGCAGTCAAATTCAGTGGAAGACACGGGCCTTACATGCTTATGAGAATGGGGAAGACAAGAAGGAACTGATGATGCAATTTCAGAAACCTTTTTATAGCCAGGAAATGACACTTGCAAGGTGCCTGTAAATGGTCCTTAATGTTTCACATGGGATTATTACTTCCAGTCCCACGGCCTGGGCATGCAACTCTTCCATTGTGAGAAGCCTGCCAGCACACTATAATCCCTTACAAAGGCAGATGGGGAACCTCCAAATGAGCTGTGGAGATCCCAAGAAGGTCTTTCACTCTGTTTTCTAAATAAGTAGGTGTTTCCTTCCAAATGTTCTCTCCTTTTGCTGTCTAGGAACTAGGAAGTTTTATTTTCCCCTGAGAAGATCAAATAGCTGAAGCGAGTAATGAAGTTTAAGCACTGCAGATCAGGTAGCTTCTAGCCAAAGAAGGCCACTGAATGTATGTTCTCTCTGTCTGTGCTTGAGGGTGTAATTTCTCAGTATTATCCTTCCATCCCTCATGACGCTGGGGATAGGACACAGCTGCTCATGTGTGAGCATTCTGTATATTCCTGGCTGTCTCCAAGAAAATTACTTCAGGTACTACCTGTTAGTAGGAACTGCGAGATGAGCGCTTACCTCAACGAGTGACAGGGCTTGTCTAAGACCAGAAGTCAGGCAATGTGGAATTCCAGTCCGAGTTCTGTTTCCAAACACTAGTTTTATGCAAAAAGGAAAAAAAAAAAAAAAAGCATTGCCATGTTCTGTTCCACTGCAGCTTTATTTTAATAGTTTCATTCTGTGAAATGATAAATTGTGATGCTTTGTAAACAGAAATCAGCCTTGCTTCCTGCCCTGGAATTTAACAGGAACCTAAGGGTGTTTGAAGAATAGATGTATTAAGTCCTGGTTGTCAGTACAAGCACTTGTTTACCAAAATGTAAGCAGTAGGAACACTACTGTGAATGGTTAAGTTGGCTATGCTTTCAGTAAAAGTTAAGATGCGCAGATGCAGCCTACTTTGTTGCCTTGTTTCTGAATCCTCAAAACAAGCTTTTGAGAACAACTGAATCTCTTCCCAGCCCTATTGAGTTGGACTGAAGAACCATAGTTAGGCAAATAACTTCCTTCCTAACAGATGAAGCTTTTTTTAAGTTCCTCAAGAGCCTGTTATTAAACAGGAGCTGTGGAGAATTTATTCTGGCTTTGCAAAAGCATTGGAGAAAGGCTGTGTCTTGGCTTTTTTGTGAGATGACGTGAGCAGGCTTTCTTGGCATTCTCCTCTGTATTTATGAGGCCGTTCTATTAAGTGGTAGCATATGTAAATGGGCTGATGTCCTGCCTGTTGTTTTTCAGCCACCACAGATCAGATTGCATTCTTCATGCTATTTATGTGCTATGTAATATAAATCGACTTTACTAGGGAATGAAGTATCTGAAGAAACAGAAGTATGAAGAAACAGAACTTGATGCCTAAAAATAAACTTGGGTATAAATTGAATCTGATTTTAGAAAACTGGAGCTTTTAATTTTTTTATGCGATTCTTACAAAATTTTGATAGTGCTTGCTAGTGTTTTCGAGTGTTTCCAGGCGGAATTCACGGTAAAGCACCTGTATTTCTTACCTCTCCAAGTTCACCTTCAAGTTGCATGGTTGCGATGTTTTCAATTGCTTGGTTCATGAGGACTCAGTTCTGTAATTAAAAAAAAAAGGAAAAAATATTTGATGGTGGCTTTTCCCTGTTGCTGAAATTTGGGAGGGTGGCATCTTTCAAACCATATTGGATTCCTTGAATGTGTAGGAAAATGATGCTAGTATGAGTGACTTCAGGAAGACTTAAGAAAGATACTAAGGGACACTGCTGGCTCACCTTGTGTGAACTATCGTAGGTTGGCTAGAACCTGGCTGCTTTGGGAAATGTCAGCATGCAGTTGAATGTATGAATGACACAGATGAGAAAGCTTTATCTTTTTATCTTGTGTCTTCTTCCTCTTGGGAAAGATGGACTTTGTTATTTAGTTCAAGTTTCGGTAAGAGAGAGTTTCCCCTACTCCTTTCTGGAAGAAGAGAGGGGGAAAATGTGCAGATTTAACTTAGTCATTATAGTCTACAAGACATAATAAAGGTCTAAGAAAGACTTGACCTATGTGGTTTGTTTTTGGTTTGTTTCTTTTTTTTAAAAAAAAAAAAATCAGGTGGAAGTAGAGAAGCTTTTAAACTTAGACTGTAACAAACTCCAAAATACTTGCACTCTGTCACCTTATAGCAAATATTTTTTTTTTTTGTTTAAATAAAAAACTAGTGGGAGAGTCCAGCATTTGAACAAACTGGTTTCTGTTTGCTCCTCCTCTCCACTGCTAGCAAGTAAAATGTTCTAGCTTCCTAGTCAAACATGCAGGACAAAAGGACCAAAAAAAAAGTAATCTTCCCAAGGAATGAATGAGCTACTTCAGCTGTCAGGGGTTAGGTGAGAAAAAGTAACACACTTAAAAGTGAAAACAAATCACCCCACACCCCCGCAAAGAAACCCAACAACCTCTTTTGACCTTATAGCTAAGCTGCTGTTGTTTAAACGTTCTGATAGAGAAAAAGTTTTAACAGAAGTGGTACTAACTCTCATGCAAAAACTTACTTTCTTTTCTTTCTACTGCATAGTCTTTGCAGTTACTTTATAGAAATCTTACTGCATCCATCAGATCAGATGAACCTAGGTAGGCATTTAAAACTCTGATCTTGCAAGTGGATTTGAGAGGAAGACCCTCTGTTCTTTCATAGAGACCTGCTGACTAGAAATTGTTAAGTCTGTCTGGACTCCCCTGGATGTGGCCTTGAGAGAGCTTAAAGCCTGCATCTCTACAATAATGGAGAAACAGTGCTGGAGCAGGGGAGAGTTTACTGCCAGAAAGAGCAGGGGTCTCCATTGTTTTTATCTCGTTCTTGAGTGTCTCAGAAAAGCAAGTTCTTCTTTTTCACCCAAGCAGTTAGACTCTAATGAATTCAATATTGTAACCTTAACCTTTTACTGGCAAACTTAGTTGACAGATCTGCCAAAGACATGAGATTGCACTTGTAAATATAATGAACACTGTAGTAAACAAATTCTTCTTTTTTTGCCCTTCAGAATAAAATGAGGAATACTTTAGTAGCTTCTGCTCTTAAAATTAACAGCACTTGCAGAGGATCCTCACTGAACCCTGAGAATATAGCAAAATAACAGGAATGAGGATGGACATTGTAGCCTCTCGGCCACACCTGTGTTCCTTTACCAAGCACTCTGAAGCCCAATGTGCATGTTATAAGGTTTATTGACTGCACTTTTGTATGTGGGTGTTTCTTGGCCCATTCCTTGATGACTTCAGGACCTCATTTGAGGAAAAAAAACCAACCAACTCTTGCTGTCTGGTTTCTGGCTGTCTAAATGGTAAGCTCTTAGGTGAGACACTCAGTTTGAATGTAGCCATTGATGTAAAAATGTAAAGGTTAAGATGCAAAAATCCTAAGTTAGAGTAAAAATAAAGCATTGGTGTGCACCTTGGGGCATGTGAACAAGCCTGGAATCAAGACAGTGCTCTAAGCAGCAGGTCTGGAGGCAGCAATTGTTGTTGCCAAGTGTTAATTTTCTGCATTAATGTTTCAAGTCTGCCGCCTTGGTGTGTCTGTCAGTTCACCACCAGTAGCAATGGCACACAGTAGGACCTGTATTAATTTTTCAGTTCGGTGACTGTTACTGTGTTGGTCATTGACGCTATGCTGTGTAACAGTCTGAAAAATCCAGGTGTGAAACCAGGCTGTGTNAAAATGGGATGGAGAAGCTTGTGAATTGATGCAAAGTTGGAGAGATCGCTTACCAATTACCATCACGGGCAAAATGGGCTCGACTCAGCAGAAAATTAATTTTGTTTGTTGCCAATTAAAATAGATGTGGAAATTTGAGAGAGACAAAATCTAAAAT
>VZSZ01008997.1:45164-108367 GCA_013398815.1 Ibidorhyncha struthersii
AGGCTTAACTTTGCTCCTTCATTTCTGACTCATCTATTGCTTCTCCCACCCCCCCAACCCTGAGGGGAATGGGGTTTGGGGTCAGGCCGTAATGGCTCCTCTCTGTCGATCCTTCCTCCTCATGCTGTTCGGCTGCTTCAGCATGGGTCCCACACAGGCTGCAGTTCCTGTCAGGGGAACCTGACCAGTGAGGTCTCCTCCAGCAGCTGCAGGGGAATCCCTGCTCCACTGTGGAGCAGCACCTCCTCCCCTCCTTCCCCTCTTGCCTTGGTGTCTGCAGGGCTGTTTCTCACACTTTCTTCCTCTCTCTGCCTGTGTGGCTTTTTTTTTTTCCCCTTAATTAAACCTATTTTCCTTGAGGCACCGCCATCTTGTCTGAGGGGCTCAGCCATTCCCTGCGGTGGGTCAGTTGGAACCGGCCATGTCTGGCACAGGGCAGCCCTGGCCTCTCCTCACAGAGGCCGCCCCTGCTACCAACACCTTGCTGCCTACACCCGATGCACCATCCAATTTTTAATTAGCTGAGTGGGGCTTGCAGGCTCCTAACCCTCACTGTGGCTTTTTGGAGAGGGAGGAGTAGTTAGAAGTGTCTACTTCAAAAGGTAAACTTGGGTTCTTAATTATTTTGGCATGTCCGTTTTCCCTGTATGGAGGATGCAGGGTTTCTTTCAGCCCTATGGACTAATTTTGTAGGTCCTCTGATAACTGTAGTTGACCATGGCTGGCACTAGGTTGCAACAGTGGAAAGTATGAAAGTTGAGGAAATTTTCAGGGAAAAACATGAAGTGTTTGCACTCATTCTGCAATTTTTGTTCGAAAAAGAGGCGGGGGGGGGAACCAAACCCAAACCCGACCACCAACAAAACAAACCTCAACCAAACTGGCTCCTCAGCTAGCGCTATTCCAGACTTGTGGGTGCTTAAAGGCTTTCCTGAGGGGATGCTGATTGAATCCAAGTGGAGCTACAGCAACCTGAAATCGGCTCTTTCTGTGGTGCTTGTAATGGGGCTCGGGACACATGTTCATGTCCTTGGTGGAAAAGTAAGGCTGCCCTAGCGTGGGATACCTTATCACAAAAGCACGGTGTGTGTTTTGCTAGATAGCACAGGGTGGTGTTGCGATAAGCGGTGAAATAATGTAAATATGGCTTTGTTCTTAACGTGATGAAGGGACCTGTTGTATTATAAAAAGCAGCTCCCTCCTGTATTCAGTCTAGTAGATATTTTTAAATTATCTAAGGACTTAAGAGATCTGAAACTCCATTTTAGCCATTTTATGAGCAGCAGCTGCTGGGTAGAGTCTCATAGCTGTGGTTCTTGGTCTGTATTTGGGGAGAGCCTGCTCACAAAGCCTGTGAAAGCACTGTGTACAGCTGGGTTGGCAAAGCTTGCTGATTTTTGTAAATGAGTGTGTGGGAGTGCATTCTTACTTCTGTGAGTATGAGCATGCAACCAAGCCATGTAGAAACATAACAATGTCCACAATCATATTTGTATGCAAGTCTAATGATAAATAATTAGGAGTAAACAGTTTTGATGTGATGTCTTGAGAAAATACTGGGGAGGTGGTGATGGAGAAGCTCTTCAGCATCTCAACTTCCAGGTGTATCGCTTCCTTCCCAGCTGCACGTAGGAACCCTTCTAAGGACCAGCCGTTTCAGGGGAGTCCCCTTCTGGTAGGAGTTTCATCTGTCGTCTTGTCACCACTTGGGTCATTCTTCTTGTAAATTTGAGGCTTTCTAGTTGTGCTGCATCTAAGTATGGGATAAGAAACCCTTACGCTGTTTTTTCCATTGCCATTTTGATAGGTGCTTGGGAGTTTTGAGGTTGACAGCAAGTGTGAGTGTGCTTTTAGCAGCTGGAGTTGCTTACTTTTTCATCTCTTCCCCAAACTAATTTCGTGCCTTAAAACATCAGGCTTTGCTCTGAAGGCAAACCTCTGCTTGGTTTGAGAGGACTAGTATTGTATCAGTAATTACATGCTTTTCCTGCTTACGCCAATATCACTAAGCTGTTAGCTGCATGAACCTAGTTCCAGGTACGTTCCTTCTGAGAACTACAGAATCCAAAGCACTGTATTATTCCACATTTTAACATAATAAGTGATTTGTAAACGTTTAACTAGCATATATTCTGGTAAGAAGAGAGTATCAGGATTTGACAGCTCCTGTAGCTGCAGGTCCTTTTTTCCCCCTGAAAAGCACGGTAAATCAAAATCCTGAAAGAACAAAACTCAGAAGACCATGAATAAAAAGCAGTGGGTTATTGCTTCCTCCATCAAGTATCTATTTTTGTTGTCCACAGCTTTTTTCCATGCAAAGAATCTTGTAAATTCTGAAGCTGATGCATCACAACTATAAAGCAAATAAAGGTGCTCTTTTTAAATCCTTCTATTGTACATGTATAGATACTTGGAAGAATATTTGTTTTTTTTGCAGGATGAAACTGTAGGGTATTCCATAAACCGGGTAAAAGTATATTTTTTTTCTTAGAAGAATAAGTGACAGCTCTTACTGTAAATTTCTAGACTATGAAATAAGATAATTTAAAGTTTGGGGGAAATCCTAATTTCTGAGTGGCAAGTGTGCTTCCCTCAGGTGTTATTGAGGTGGGGCTACTTGTGGAGCTTGTGCATCATGAACAGTTCTTAACTGCTTGGGAATTCACAGCAAGCAATCAGTGTAGCTATTAACAATAAAGGACTCTTGGCAAAAGTTGCCTGCAAAGATGACTCTGCCTTGTTTATTTCTGGTAAAATACTTATTATAGTCAACATATATTATAGCAGCTTGACCTCAATTTGATCTTAATTGCCTGCCGATATTCATAGGTACAAAAAACCCAAATAAAATGCTAGCAATGCCAATTGTTCTTCATCAGCATCTGAATCTTATTCAGATATTTGCCATTGGAAAAAGCCTTGTATGTCTTAAATCCTATAATTAATGTTCATGTCACTTAATATCCTGGTATTACACCAAGTGTTCTTATTACATGATGTGTATATGTCATTCCCTAACGTGTCTCTTTGAAATGCTGCCTTAAAATTAGCCTCCTACTTAACTATTTATCCACTTAAAACCAATGACTGATTTCCAGAAGCAATGAGCACTCAGCTTTGACACTCTGGGTAATTTTTTTATTTTTTTTTAAACTTGAAAGACTCTCATTCCTTGGTTGTACCTAAAAATTTCAGACCTGTCAATCCAGCAACTTATAACAGGCTTTGTTCTGTGTCCCCATAATTAACTGAATTTGTAGGTAACAGTCTCTCTTTTTTTTTTTTTCTTTTTCTTTGGTTAGCTCCTATTTCAGTATGTCCTTAATTGTGTTCTTAACACAAAAAGAGGGCACAAGTTTTAAATTTGCTGTTCAACATAATTTTTTACTGTATGTGTAAAAAATGCAATTGAGCCTTACAATTTCCTTGCAGCAACTCTACTTTATGTGTCCTTCTAGAATCCCAGTCCGCTATGGTCAGCCTCAGAGCAGGCATCATCTAAATAAATTAGGCTAACAATCATCATGAAGCTGCTACTAATGGAAAGTAATACCGTTTTTCAAATGCTACAAACTGGTGAGCGATTCTAAATAGTTTAATTCCAAGACTGGTGTTTATATGCAATGCATCTTTGAAGCAGTCAGAAAGGCTGAAGAAGGATTGTGATAAGCATAAGGACCTTGGCGTAAAATGCGTCCTCGTACTTCCTTGGTGCTTGGGGAGAAGCAGCATATTGAAAAAATAAGATCACAGATCAAATTCAGAAAAATGGAAATCTCCGCTTGCACAGTGTGAAACACAGGTTAGCTGTCTTATGTGGTAGAGTCAGTAGAAGGTCCTGTTGCATTGCCTCGTAGACTCTTCAGAAGTGCACTACTTTTAGTATGATACTAAGTTGAACATTCAAGTCTGAGCTAGTCATTCCCAGTGTTCCCATGAAGAGAAATAAGATGTAAAAATCTCTTTATAGGATGTAGGTTCAAGTGTCTGTGGAGAACAGTCTCAGCTAGACAGGTTGCAACACTACAGAAAGCTGTTCTCATGCACCACTTAGAAATTATTTATATACCACGTACTGGATTTGGGAGCAAACATGTCTGGTTTTATGTTTTTCTACTACTTTCACTTATAATTTTGTCGTTGGTTTTGCTCCAATACACAATAACCCTCTTATAGTGGTTCCCCATTCTTTAAAAAAAAAAAAAAACAAAACAAACAAAACCTCAAACAAAAAAAGATTTCTGCTTGGCAACTTGGCTTCTATTCATCTAAAAATATGGAGATGTTAATATATTCAGTTTCACTCATTTCTATTCATATAAATCCCTATGAATTAAACAACCATCTTGGTCGATGAATTTTAATTGGGCTTCTCAAATGAATTGTGTCTCTTTCAGATTTTGCTTCTAGCTGACTGTCCATATTAATTTCTGAACTTTTATAGTTCTAATAAAATTCTCTTGATAAACTATCTACACCTGCTTCATTGTGTCATAACTCTGTTTTGAAGTTACCTAATTTATGCAAGATGTTAAGCTTTTCTGAGAGCAAAAACACTGAAAGGAGCCAACTTGCATCCTTTGCTAGTTTCAGGTCCTTGAGAGCTCATGAGCAAACAGAAAGTACAGCACCTGGGACTATGCCAAACAGTTTAAAAACTCCCTAGAGAATAATAAACCTAAGTAGTGTCGTATATTTCTGTTATGTTTGGCATAAGCCTTCGAGTTGAGATTTCTCTTGTTTTTCCCTGAAGTGTGCTGGTGTCTACCATATAGAAAAGTATGGAATTGTTTTGGAAACCCTTGGGGGTGTCACAACTGAAATTGGAAGGCGTGCTTGCGAATCCCACCGCACAAAAGACTAAGGCTTGGTGAGTGAGATGTATCTTGCCTTCCTAGATATGATGCTGGGAAGCACAGAATAGATATATTATGAAATGTGCTTGCTTTTATTGATACAACTGACATGTTTCCTCGCTGGCTTTGCAAAACAAGTTTCAGCCTTGAGTTCGGTGAGAACAGGAAATCCAGACATGACCAAGAATAAATTCCTAATGTAGATAATTCCCAGATAGGCTAAGCTCTCCCAGGGGAAGGTGAGATGATGGGCAGGAGAAATGAACTTTGCTCCTCAGGGGAGCTTATTTTCCGATTGCCGTTAACAGTTACATGTTCTTTGCTAACTCTCATCAGCAAACTGACTTTCAGTTGCAAAGAGAAATATTTCATAATCTGGGCTATTGTAAGTAAAAAATAGCTTCAGTTGTAGAACGATGAAATTATGGATAACCTGAGTTTTAAGTTCATCAGTCCAGAGAAAACTGTTCTTTTATGAAAGAAGAACTGTCATACTTATTTCTGAAACTTTGTTACTTGAAGCTGTATCTTGCTTTGATTGCAGCTGAGCGTGATAAGTAATACCTTAGCTGAAATGATTTAAGAAACTCTTGTGGTAATCTGAAGTGAATGGGATTTATATTATCCTTCAAAATAATTTATTTAAATGTCATGAGAATGCTGTTGTATCAGTGGCAAAACCACTCTTCCCTTCTCATCCCTCCCCATATCAGCCTAGAAATGGGAGTTAAGTTTCCAGGCCAGACAGGAGCCACAGGATGGGGATTGCCATGTTATATCTAAGCATGCTTTTGCCAGGCCCTAGATATTGGGGCTGTGCTGTCCTTCTCCTCTACATGCAGGGAACGTACCTTAATGTATAGGTGCCCGAGTAGGATGTGCTAATAGTACTAGTAAGATGAAGATGCAACCACAGAAGGTGAAGCAGTGTGGGCTTTAGTGTGCTGTAATAATGAACTTAAATTCCAGAAATCCTGGGTATATTTGTGATCGTATTGCTAGGAGGTGATAAAGCCTATTCCACTCTTCCTTTGAATATTGTTAGCAATGTTAGCTCCAGTTGGTTAACACAACCTGCCTATTCTGGTTACCTGTGTAGAGTCAAGCCAATTCCAAAAGCTGGTTCCCTAAATCTTACTGTTTATGCTGTTGGGCAGTGCTGTGCAACTGCTGGCTAAGAAGTGTCTATCGCATACCAAGCATACTAGATTGAGAAAGTAAAGGTTAGCAGTACTGAAAGAAGTAGTATCTACGAGTAGCAATTAGTGAAGCACTGCAAAAGTTACTTTACCTGAGATACACGAAAATGTTGCCTAAAAACCAAACAGAAACTCCCCACATACCCTCAGAAAAAGCTCCGTCCCATCTATCTTGATTCTCTGTATTCATCACCTATTGTGTTTTATTCCTTACACAGTAAATGAGTGTTTTCATGCTCCCTTTTTCCCCTAGAGATTTATAGAACCCGAATTCACAAATGAAACAAAACAAAACATTCTCTCACAAGCTTTTGGGGAATATATGCAAATGGTTTCGTAAGTCTTTATCAAACCCTTCGATTATTCATCACGTATATCACTGTTGGAACAAGAGTCTTGCCTTATGAAGCTGTTCCTCTGAAAGGACCTTTCTGTCTCTTTACTTCATTGACTCATTTGTCTCAAAGCTGTCTGGGAAAGCATTTCCTCTGCTGTTGACCCTGGGTCTTGTGGGTTGTTTTTTTTTAATTATTATTATTAACAATAACTCTGTAGTTCTTTTGGAATTCCTCTGCATGAAAAAGTGAAACAACGATGCACTTAATTACTTATAGCTATTAAATCTGAAATACTTACCCATTCAGCTGTGTCTGTACAGATTTACTTTTGAACAGTGTAACTATCTAACTGTATTTAATTCTTTCACAGCTAACATAAGCAGCTGATGAAATCTTAGTATTTTTAACAGTTGGTGATTGACAAGATTAGAATATTGTGACTCCCAGCAAGAGAAATGCTTGGTGTTTTGTGGTGTGCTAGCTCTGCCTTCAGGCATTGTATCCATTATTCCTCTGTCTCCATCAGGCAAAGTGGTGATTCAAGACTTCAGTGCTGGAGGAAGTCTAGTTAGGTGGAAGCTCCCTGCTCTGCCTGACACTTGGTTTTGAAGCCATTGGGAATTCAGCATCTGGATCGATATGGCTTTGAAACCTCTTTCGCTGTGTTTATGCTAGGGTTGTTTGTTGGTTGTTATCTGACACAAGTTAATTGTACTACTGGTTGCTTAGGCATTTGATACTGTCACAAGATAATGCAGTTGCTCGTGTGAACTGTGAGATTACCAGACACGCTGGAACCTGTACAGGTATTTCCAAAGTACTAGAAAACTAATGAACATTACTTGGCGGGGTGGAGGAGCTGTTGAAAGGCTAGTAGGTTGTAATCCTTTTTTTTTTTTCTACTCCATGCACGCTGTCTGATAAATCGTGTGCATTTGTCTTTCTCAGTTTCTTAGTGAATGTCCTTTTGACAAAAGGATTCTTGAACCTGTTAGTAACATTTTTTTATGTCTCTGCTGCAGTGTCACCTGCTGCTTGAGACTGGTTTTGATATAAGTGAGCCTTTTTAAAGGAAAGTTTGTAGTCTGAAACCTCTCAATACTGCAGTCAGGAGTTTCTGGGAAAACATCAAATAGGAAGAGACCTAACTCCTTGTTTTCATGTCATTGAGGAACTCTTAGCCTCATTAAGGGGGCTAGAAGTTACGACAGTGCCTGACTCTTTCTGGACCAAATATATAGACACCTACTAGATCTCTTGGACTGAATAGAGTCTGTAATTTTTCCCATCTCCTGGAGTGAGTGCTGAATTGCTATCTGCTTACGATCTTCTCCTTCAGTGATAGAAGGTGGTGGTTATTGTAGCAAGTAAGTTAGAAAGGTGGTGGCATCCATGGATATCAGATGCAAGTGGTCTTCGACCAAATGCAGGCTGATAGTCACTTTGGGAGTCATCATGATCTGCCATGCAGGAATCCTGAAAACCTGATCACTGAGTAGGGAAAAACAGATATTCCAACATATGTTGATTTCATAGAGAATCAACATGTTAGTTCATATTTTTAATTTAAAATCTCAAGAGTTTCTATCTAAAACTACCGAATTAAAAACCTCTGCTGCTTTCTTAAATAGGGTGTGTGCAGCACTTATTTCAGTCTTAGCACTTGCACCTTAAATCTGCTGAAATGAAGTTCACTGTCTTCTGATCTGTATTTGAGAAGTGGATAGTGACCATAAATGGGCAAAATACTTCAGTGAGCTCTCCAACTGTAGCTCTTTTTTTTTTCTTTTTTTTTTTTTCCCCTCCCCAAAAGGAAGTGAATGCAGAGAATGTATTAATTGTTTGGGGTTGTCCATGTGACTCTATCTTCTCAGGCAAGCCCTTTTAAAAATCAAGTGTGTGTTAAATATGACGTCATGAAAACAACATTATCTTAATAATCTCCTACTAGAAGTTAAGTTAAAAATGCAGGCATTTTAGGAGGAAATTCATAGTTAATATCTGAATTTGTGCTTTCATAGTTTGGAAAACCTTGGTTTAAAGCAGTTGGAAAGTTTAAGATGAACTGATGTTACGGGCAGGGTGTACTTTGCTAAATCTTTCACTGGGAGCTATGTCCTGAACTTGGAAACAAACTTGCGAGTGCTTCCTTATGCTCAAAGTATATAACTGTTAGGTGACTATTCTGCATGTTCAAAGAACATAAGGATCATCATGAGAACTCTGTACTGACACTTCCATGGGTAGTGGCAGTGTAGTCAAGTAGTGTAGTAGTCAAGCAGTGTGAGTGTGAGCTGTATCATAAAGGTGGAAAAGCATTATTCTGGCTGGCCTAAACGTAGGAGCAAAATACTGAGTGCAAGAACCTTCTTTACTTAAAGCAATGTTCCTCTTGTGCTATGCTGTCACTGCTGTCATTGAGGTTCTTTGATATGCCACTGTAGAGTGCTTGCATGCAAGTATAAAAAAAGGCATCTGTAGTCTGCCCAGGCATCCAAACAATCTTGTAACTTACACATTCTTTCCTGTTAAGTAACTTGATCCACCTTCTATCATTATACTGCTTATTTAAATTTGGATACTTGGCAAAGCAGCGTCTCGTGTGTATGTGTAGCACACAGAACGTGTTAGGTGATCCACAAGTTTCCAGTAGAAAATTAGGTAATGTGATGGGTTCTCGAAGTGTAAGCTGTGCAACTGCGGTAGACTTTTCTACCCAGTGACTGTACCAAAACTAAGCAGCACAAGTAATTCCTGAGTTGATCTCAGGGAAAAAAAATATAGGCCACGCAAATAGGAAGAAGACTCTGTTTCCTGAAAGGAAACTTTACCATAGGCAATTTTTTAATGGGTTTTTGGCTTGTTCCTCATGTGTTTTCTGTTGCTGTAAGCTTTGGCTGCACTGATAAACCTGTACAGAACAGCAGAAATGTGAAAGCACTGGCTGCCAGGGGTGACTGTCAGCTTGAAGTTCTAAAAGCTGCTTTCACTGGGTCTTTCTTTGCCAGCCCCTGTGTTCCAGCCTTCCTGCTACTCGGCTCGTGTTGTGTTAGCCCAGACTTGCAGCACAATGAATTGGAGTTGATGGCAGATGCGTATTACTGCCTGCTGAGAACCTGACTTTGTGTTTTCTAAACTCTATTTTTAGAAGTACACTGAGTGCAGGTGGGTTATAAAAATTCTTAGCAATTTGGCTGTTATTCTTTTCCCATTGTTGTCACATTTCTTTTGGCTACAAATCCTCATTTGTATAAAACTGAAGATTTTTGGTATTCCTTCAGCACTAAGTCAGCTGATGGAGACAAAATCTTCTGTTCTGGTTTCTAAATACCTCTAGCATAAACAAAGTCAACAAATTGCTTGTGTGACTGCATAGATTGAATCACTCAGAGCTGGTCTTTTATCTCTTTATCAGAAAGATGCATTTTTAATGGTGAAAACTTAAGTGGAGCACTGTCACCAGCGTGTGAAGCAGCAGACTGCTGTACATTTAGTAGTACAAAAGGTCTGGATGATCAGTGCTGTACTAACTGGGTGACTGGGTGGCAGTAAAAACTTTTATAGCAGTTTAAAAGAATCTCCCGCCCCTTCCCCCCTTCTTTCTGGTTGGGAATAGTTATTGATATCTGTGCTTTGGCTGGCATTTGAATATGTTTTTGTGTGAGATAAGAACTTTTCTTCGGTGTTGAATGCCTGATACGTAGCAGGATGTGATATGGGGCTTATTTTGTCTCTGTTCATGTTTCACTGCTGTGGCTGGGTTCTTCTGTCTTGTGGATATGCAACTTAACACTAACCGAAAGGAGGGTCATGTCTCATTGCTCCTAATTTTTTCTCACATTGCGCTGTTTTCTAATTGATAGATGTTAAACTCCTTCAGTAATTAGCAAAGCACAGGGTGTTGATTTCTGTACGACATCCTGTTTCTCTTTTGTTCATTTTTAAGTATACATAGCTAGATCATGAGTGGGACTCATTATTCAAATACAAGGCAGCACGGGTGCTTCCAGCCCAACGTCAGGAAATACTTGGCTTTTGAAACATAACGGTTGCTGCAAGGAACTTTGGCTGTGCCGTGATATCATGAACCGAGCCTGAGGAAATGCTGCGACAGCGCTGCCAGCCCTGTGTGAGAGGGGGATCTTTCTGCACTCACTTATTGCAGCAATCTGCTCCCGAGTCCCTGTGTTCGTGACACCAAAGTTCAGTGACAGTTTTGCTTGGACATGCGTCTGCTTCTGAACTGGAGCCCACACCAGAAGGTACCGACTGCTCCTAATGTGTGTGCGTGAAGTTCATTCATCTCGCATCTCTCTGAATGGTGGAAGGGATCTGACACTGCAGCTTGCGTGGTGGTGGAGTGAGAGGGGCTGAGCTTTTTCCTTGCTTTGAAAATAATCACCTTGCTAGAACTGCTGTCATTAAGTAGCAAGATTTGTTAGGCATGTTTATTAGATTAGTACTTCACAGTCATGCTAATGTTTATAAGCCTTATGGTATGAAGAGGGGGCTGTGCTTTGTTAATAAATTCCAGACTGAAATTTCTCATGTAGAAGCTAGAAGCAAACTAACAGGAGCTGCAGCTTCTCTGCACAGTGAAATTCTGTCCAGCTGTGGAAATAATGATATACAGCAAGTGAATTTTGTTGTTCTTTGCAATACCTGTAGTGTTCAAAGTTTGGGTTAAAATTAAAGGCACGGCTTGGACATTACTGCAGGGTGCATTTGAATGTTATCCCTCCATCAAAAACTGGCTCCACTGTTGTCCACTGGAGGCTGTTGTAAATTCAAAGAGACTATGGTTTGGTGTTTTGTGTTGTTTTTTTTTTTTTCCCAATGCTTCAACTTCTGCCACAGCTATTCGAGAAAGCATGCAGTGAAGTTCTTTTTGGGGGTTTTAAGGCAGGGTTGATAAGGTTAGAATTAATGTTAACAAAAACCTAGGAGCATGACATAAGAAGATGTGCAAAGAAAGTTTATATTTGACGTTATTTTCCTGTAGTCCTCTCTTTGGTTTTAATTAAGTCAGATAAAAGAGCTTCCATTAGTTACGTAAGTTAAACTGATATTTCCAACATGAAAATACATTTCTATGTTGAATACAGTGAAGTTTCTTGATATATAGTAGAATAGTTCTTGGCAGTACTATTCATGTGCACTTTGAATAGTGTACTACTTTTGCACGAGGAAGGTGTTTGCTCTCCATTATGTATTGACTCTGTTGCAGGTCCAGTTACAAGGGACAGAAATGGATGGAGCCCATGAACTGCAGAGCTGGACTTAACAGATCTAGGGTATTAATATGTCTGTCTTGTAGCCAGAGCTGAGTGCTGTAGCCTTATTCTATGCTAGCTAGCCAAATGGATGATGTACTGCAGTAGCTCATAAGGTCTGTAAACAAGGCGGGATGAAGGGGATGTTAGGTGCAGCTGGAAAGCACTGGGAGACCATTTGGTTAAAATTGATGCTGTCATTAACTTCAACTTACCAAAACTCTACTGTCTGTCATAAACAGAGTTTGTGACAGTATAACACTTATCACACTTTACTTCTTACATTGTATATTCAGAGCTGAATGTGAATTGTAGGTGATGCAGAACTCGACCAGTGCCATCTGTTTTGAGTACAGCTAACTTTGCTTATTGAATTGCCATGTATTGAATCAGATCTAATTGGTTAGAGTGATTCATACAATCCTAGGCTACTCAAATATGAATAACAAATTTAATTTGGATTCCCAAGTGTTTTTTTCTCCTTAATTAGACTTATTTGATCAATCCTGTTTCCCTGGAGTGAAATATTGCCTCTTTAATGTCATTATGAAGCTCTTCTAACTTGCCAGTCTTGTATGCTTGGTTTTGGTGGTTTGGTTTTTTTGTTGTATTTTTCTTTTTTTATTCCCTCCTCAAACAAGTGTTGGAGTGTTCCTCACAATGAGGAGCAGAACTAGTGCCATGGTCTAGTCTTGTACTTCTGGTGCCTGCTGTCCATCCTCGTCTTTTTGGCCTCTTTCATTTGTGGGGGTTTTGGTACAGGCCCTGAAGAAGGATCTCTGCTTTTCTGAGTTCTCTTGGCTCTGTTCAGAGATGTAGGAGTTACTACAAGCACTGCTTCAAGGGTCTTAAAGTTCACGTGCCACTGTTGTCTCCTGACAGGGATGCGTAGCTCTTGACAGCCTGGAGGGGAGGAAAGCTCATCTGAAGCTCTCACATCCATTTTGTTTGGTATCAATTTATTAATACCTGACAGAGTTCAGTGTACCTGTAATTGTTTAAGCATGATGTCACTGTTGTACTAGAGAAAGCTTTGTGTGCTGTTCCAAAATATTTGAGTAAAGTATAAGTGTGTTGTTTAGTCCCTTCATCTAGATAACATACCATATCTGCCTAGTTCTTCAGGAAGCTTGTCAGGATCTTTGTTTTTCTGACAACTTTTCAGGTTTTTGCCTGTGATGTGTGTGCTCCTGTGTTTTAGCTCCTAAGGACCTTGCAGCTTCTGTTTTGGGAGCTCATCCTCCTCTTTTCTCTTAAGCATTTAAAGTGAGAAGTTAATAGACTTTTTACATTCTGTGGTCAATAAATACAATATATTGGACAATTAACATTTAGAATGTCAGTTTAAGGTGCTTATAATGTTGATTTGTATAGACTGGGAATATATGTATCTCTAACAAGCTTGTATTGTCCTATCACTGTAGTTTTTTTTAAAAAATGTTTTAATTTTTTTTTTTTTGGTAACTGCCTTGTTCTGCTTCATGTAATAGTCTGCTACTCCTCAACAGTTTAGGGAAACTTCATGAATAATACCTATAGGCATGGCCTTCATTACGCTTCTGCTTTCTCCTTCTGGTTTGAGAACTGCTGTGCCAGCATGGCACCATTGTTTCCTTCCTTTCTGCCTGAGAAGCCCTCTGCAACTCCTTTTGGGACATAATCATCTTTTCCTTCTCTGCCCAGCAATATTTGGAAAAAGGTGATAGGCCCCTAGACCATGGGATCTGGGAGAGGCAAAGCATGGGAGAGTTAATTCTTCTTGCATTGTCCCACCACTAGCACTACTGGGTTTGTTCGAACTGGAAGTGTGCTTCTTTCATCCTGCAAATATGCTGCCTGTCCTCCTCTACTTCAGTCTCCCTCTGACATAAGTATCTTGAAGGCTTGATGACAAAAATTCTGAGTATGTTAAATAGATTAATTGCTTAAATACTTATTTTCTTCATATACAGGTGAATGCTGAAAAACTATGTGATAACTCGTTTAATGTTTTTGGTTTGGTCTACTCTAACAGCTGGTAGTGTATGTCCAGGAAGATCTGCAGTGGCCCTGTGGGTTTCAGGAGTAAGAATCCCATTTCACCCCTTTGGCTGCTTAATTTCATGAGGCTGCTGCAGCGAAATACCAGAACGTGGAAACATATAAGTTTTGAATGTTTCAGGAGTCTGTCGTCTTAATATTACTAAACTGATTTCTAAAAATAGTTAAGTAGTTTTATCCTGTTAATTCAATAGTTTAAAACCTCCATTCTGCTTACTATCTTGTCTAACTTTGCCCTGTAATTTCAGCATTAACAGGTAAAAAGCTAATATCCAAATGCAAAACAGTTACACAACTTTGATGGCGAAACTTTGGGGACTGGGGCTCCTTGATATACAGAGCAGCAAAATGTCAAAACCCAATGATGTATGCCAAAGAACTGTGTAAAAAGCCACATTGGGATGGTTGCTATGCTTGATAATTGTGTAGCTTTTCCTGTATCTTGCATTTCAGGAAAATATAGATGCAAACTCTTGTTTAGACTTCACTCGATCCCAGTTAGGTTTCTGTCCGAAGTCAAAACATGAACTGAAAATATTGTAATCTGATCAGGTATATCTCATATGGCAGTAGCACTTCGTTCTTGATAAGGTAGTATCACTCTGGAAGTAAAGAGGGTCAGGTCTAACAGTACAAACTGGCACGTTGTCAATTGCTGTGCCCATCATTGTCGGTGTACAGTTATTCCTTACAGTAAAGACCAATAAAATCCGTATGTATGACTAATTGCCTAGCAGTGTTATTATCTGTCTTGCATCTTATACTTGAAGCTGTTTTAAACACCATGCTGTCTAGAGAATCCATGAAACAACCAACAGGCATCTGGAACTGGTTCTGGACCATCTGACAGATATTTCTTATCCATTGTGATATCTCTGTGTTACATTGTTTTTCTCTTCATCTGTATGTAAGAAAAGTATTCATAACTATGGACGTCAAATGGATCTCAATTTTTTCACCTTGATTTATCACTTTAATTCTGTGGATAGGTAAAAAAGATAGGAAAAAAGTGAATACTAATGAGGGTGCACTGTGAAAAATAACATAGCCTGTAAAAAAAGGTTATCTAAACAAAGCAGGGAATAAGGATTGGTTGGGCAGTATGAGCTAACACCTCTGATGTAGTGCTAGGATCCCTCTATGTTGAAGTGGAAACACTGTAGCAATTTATGTGGTAGGGAGAAGCAAAAGCTATACAGGGAGTAGGGATTGTGCAATAGTAATTGTGACTCAAATACTAGCGTCTGAACAGTATGCACGATCTGGAAAAGATAGGAATATAACCAAGTGATAAATAGGTATGGTGGTTTTTTTAAAGTAGAATTGCAATTATTAAAGCTTTGTATGTGCTTGTGGGTGAGATCTCAGAGAGGAGGGGGGTGGATGTGGAATCCTATTGTGGTAGAGTTGGTAGTGTTTTATCCCCAGCCTGTTTGGACATTTGCTGGCAGGGGTGGGAGGGGATAGGATGTATTAGGAAGCTATTTGGTGTTATTAGAAAGACTGAAGAATTTCTTCTCCAGTCTTTTATCTTAAAAGTGATGAGCAAGTGGCAGAACTCAGTTATTGGAGTGGAAGTGATGGNTTGCCAATTAAACAACTAGCATTGGTTATTCTAGTTGACTATGGGTAGTGTTTATGCATTTTGAATAGAATTATCATTTGTCACTGTACTTCAAATAGAAATACAAGTGAATTGTCCTGTAACAGGTTCTGGATTCTAAAAAGGAAAATGTTAATTAAAAACCAGCTAGCTTGTGAATTTTGCTTAAATAGAGCTAAGGAATTAAAACTCTAGAGCTTCTTTAAGCACAGCCCATAGAAAGAATAAGAGGACTGAATAGTAGAAAAAGAGCTGTATCTTGGAATATGAACCAGAATGTGAGAATTGTCCATGTCCAGCTGAGCTGGCACGGCTAGGAGGATGTGCACCTTGGGCAATGGTAAAGCAGCCTGGTAGTGAGAATGAGTGAAGATTAAATACGCTCTAGTATCTGTGTCATATCAAGACTAACTTTTAGCCTCACTGAAAACTGAGATGATGATGATGACATCTATAGGGATGAAAGCCAAATGGTCAGTAGATCTTAGGGTAATTGAACTTCATTTTGCAATAAATGAACTGGAAGCAGATTTAAGTTGAATGCTCAATGGATGAGGCATGTGTAATGGGAGATGGGGATTAAGACAAGGTAATTTTCCACTGTGACTTGCAAAAGTATTGGCATATGAGATTGCTGCCTCATTAGCAAGTTTCAACTGGTATCCTGACTGAAAGAAAGAGATACTGCAGGGAGCATGGTTTATTTGCTAAGGTGTGACTTCAGAGTTGTCTTTTTATTTTAAAATAGAAAAAATACTGTGAAACAAATTATCAAATATTGTAGATATGGTGGGAAGCTGTATGGAATACAGAAGCTGTTGATTGATTGCATTGGATTAGGTGCGTGTTGAGAACTGATTGCTCTTACAAAGAAAATCAGATAGGTGTTCCTTCTTAATATCATTGTCGCTAGTAACTTAGCCAGTGCATCTAACATGATGCCATTCGTTATCCCTCCAGAGAAGATGAGACCTGGTGAGAAAGAGCTTTGGTTAAGCAGAGGTAGGTACTGTTGAAAGAGCAACTAGAACCACTCTGATCTGCAGTCAGTGGAGTTGGACAAGTCGTCGTCGTCTTTAGTGAAGGCAAAATGAAAAAGGAGCTTGCGGAGTAAATAGGTTGATACTGAAGGCAGACATCCTCCCATGGTGGTTGGGATAAAATGGAAGAGGAACCATGTGGCCTTAAGAGACTGGATAATGCAGGGCTGAAATCGGGAGTTTATACTGGGGAACTGTTTGGCCTTTCAGGGGATAGTAGGAATCTGTAGGTAAGAATGACGGAGAGCAGAGATTTGGGTGTGCTTCTTAATTGCATGATAACTGAGACAACAGGGAAGTGTGACCTTAAAGTAAGCTATGTCATAGGATGGATGGGGTGAAGTTTTTGTAATTGATAATAAATGAGAGCTAATGCAATTATACATGGTTCTTTGATAAAATTTCTGTATGCTTGCTGCCTGTATTCCAAAACTGTCAGTTGAAATTTACAGGGATTGCTAGTCTCTCTTTCACCAAACTGTTTCCACAACTGTCCTAAGAATCGAATATCTGTCTCCACAAAATAAAACAAAGAAACAGTGATGGCCCTGTGCAAAATAGATTGGCAAGAGATGCTAATGTGGGAAGAGGACTAAAGAAAAGAGAAGGCAGTCTCAATAAAAACAAACAAACCAAAAAAAATACAACCCAAAAGTGTATGTTTGTCAGTAGACCTTCTGGTAATTTTAAATGTTATGTTCTGAAACAGGTTCCAGTAAAAAAATAAGAAATCATTTGCTTTGCTTCCTGCATAAATTATGTGTGCAGAATTTAGAATTTACTATTTTTATATTGTCAGCCAAGAAGCTAGTGTTACTCTACTGAAGAAATAACTTGTGTAAATACTTACATTAACAAATGTTTGATGTATTGCTGTCTGCTCTATCTCATTTGTGGCTACTAAACAGACCTTTCAAACTGTCCCTTAGGTTCCTGATGTCATCAGCAGCATAAGACAAGTCTCCAAAGCAGCGCTGAAAGAAGATGCCAAACCAAATAAGGATAGTGAAGATGCCTTCTATGACTCTCAAAAATTTGAGGTCTTGTACTGTGGAAAGGTGACGGTGGCTCACAAGAAAGCTCCCTCCACACTAATTGATGATTGCATTGAGAAATTCAGCCTTCATGAGCGCCAGCGCCTGAAACTGTTAAATGAGCAGCGGAATAACGAGTCGAGTTTGGACTTACCCCAGTGTGAAGGAAATGTGCCGACTTCTCCATTGGATAGTCCATTTGAGGAGCTGGACAGCCCAAATAACACCACAGAGCATGCTGCGATGTTTACAATTGGCAGCCAGACCAACTTGACCAACCTGGCCGGCACCCGTGGCTCATTTCCAGAGCGAATTTTAGAGGATTCTGGCTTTGATGAGCAGCAAGAATTTCGCACCCGGTGCAGCAGTGTCACTGCAGTTATGCAAAGAAGGGTTCATGACACAAACCTGAAAATACAGCCACGCAGAAGACATGCAAGTGCACCCAGTCATGTTCAGCCCTCTGATTCTGAGAAGAACAGGACAATGTTGTTCCAGGTGTGTGCTAGGATGAGCAATTTCACGTTGTTTTTTTCACTGTATCTCCTCCTGTGCAGTTTGAAGCTGAGAAAAGTTTTGCAAGATAAGTAGTAGGGATGCAGTATGGTTTCATGATTTGTCATAAATATTTATGTATCTGTTCGTAAATGATTGGAACACAAGTAGCTGAATTTTCTTAAGGAAGTCACCTCAACTTGTGAGCTCAGGTAAATTTTTAAGAGAGAGGAATTACGTACGGAGTAATTACTTACAGGACCAGAGTTTCTAGGGAAATAATCATTTTACATGCAGTTCTGGTTCATCTGTATTGTGAGATCTAGGGCATAGCTGAAAAAAGAGAGTATTCTTTCAAAATGAGAATTGATTAAGACCTCTGTGTGAACAAATCCTCTTTTTTTGTGCTTTCACAGTCTTATGTTTGAGCCAGCCCCTTTATGATAACTTGTATTGATGTTCAGCTTGTCTTTTCCAGATGAGTACTCAAATGTCTCTGCGCTGAAGGCTTCTTCCTTCAGCCCTTACGGTTATTCTCTTGCCTGAAGTGCATTTGACATCTTCAGAGCTTGTATTGAGAAAATTGAGGACAATTAATGGAGATGACCCAGAAAAAGAAAGATCTTTGGACCTTAAAATAACAGGGGGCTAAATGCCTAGGTTTTGTCTTTCCATTTGGTTTAGAGGTCACTCTTGCCTTTTATTCTCTTGGGGAAATGCTAACTGAAGTGAGAATGCATTGCCCTTTAGAAAGCCACAGCTATCGCTAGTAATGAAAAGGATTTAGCTGAGAAAGTCTCCAAGCTCTATGGAATAAGTTCCATACGCTTGAGAAGCAGCTTGGGGAAGGTGAAAGGTAGCTTGCTGCAGAACCTAATCTTTCTCATCCAGAACTATGACAAAAACAAAAAGTATCACCTTACAATCAACATATTTTCTCAGCTGATCTACGGTACAGTTTTCAAAAAAATAATAAATCCACAAATTCTGTTTTTTATCGCAGCTTTTAATTTAACCACATTGTTTACTAAACTTTTTAGTATTGTCTGTCAAACGTGATCTTTGGATCAAAATAACTCAAAAAGAAAAGGGGGGGGGAAGCCTGTCACCTTTGTAAGTCTTTTTCCTATTCAACTGATTGTATTGTTCTTGCTGAAGTACTCTTACTCAACATAGGCTGAATTATGGCACCGTTGTTCCTGCTGAGTAAGCTATGGTACTCTGTGTGAACAAGAAAGGGCTAGATTGTAACATTTTTGTTGCTGTTAATGTTGTGCCTCCCATCTAGTCATAAACTAGATTTAATTTTCTCCCCTGCTCCCCTCCCCCCAGGTTGGAAGGTTTGAAGTTAACCTCATCAGTCCAGACACCAAATCTGTTGTGCTTGAAAAGAATTTTAAAGATATCTCCTCATGTTCTCAGGTAAGCATTAATAAGAAGCAACATATAGATCATCAGGAGAAAAGGAATTTATTTGTTCTTCAGCTGGGTTGTCTTGCTGGTCTATAGGCAGGAACGTAGAATTCATTTTCAGCATTCTGTGCTGTTGTCCTTTATTTAGTCTCAAAGGCCATTTTTAAACAGTTTATCCTATCTAAATTGCCCTGAATGAAAGTAAATTGCTGGCTTACCCCATTGGCTTCTTAATTAAAAAAAAAAAAAAAAAGGGAGGGGTGGATTTTGAGCAATTGTGACTAATGTACGTACAAATCCGGTGTGAAGTTTGATGCATTGAGTTCTTTGGGGAGTACAGCTGAAGAAATTTGATACTAAACTGTGATTGCTTCATGAACACTTGCAGCAGACTTGAAGTACTGATTTGCCTTTACAAGAGTGAGAGCTGTTATTCAGATCAGGGCTTTCACTCATCTGGTAGCCAGACTAAGTAGATACTGCATGAAAATAATGCAATGTCACTCCCAAAGAGCTTAAGTACAGAAAAGATGAGCACAAAATAACCAGTCTGAGCTGTGGTAGCAGCAACTTTGATCATCGGTCAGAAAACAAAGTATAAACTGTTCTGCTTTGGGAGAGCATTGGATATAATTTTGGAAGTAGCTTAATCTCCATTTAGGATGCTCTGAGTGTGCTGTTTCTGGGCAGCTGAGCTCCTTGAAAGCCTCTGGAGTGAAGGGAGGAGAGCATCAGGTCAGTCCTCCAGAAAACAGCGATTCATTTCTCCTGGCGAATGTGGCAACAGGTGAACCTAGCTATGTCCAGTAATAAATAAATGCGTCTTACAAAGTCAAATGCCAGGGCTGAGGGATTCACCTTTCTATCTTGCTGGTCAGCATTTGTTACTTATGGCACTTTCTTTTGAGATCTTATTTTATTACCTTCTTTCATTCGCCATGCACATGCATCACTTCAGGCCTCCTTAAACATTATTATTCTAGTTTAAAGTACACTTCCTGGCATGGTCTAAACCTGTATTTCACGCCCAAGTGCTTTCATTTTAATGCTAATAACAAATCAGTTCTTCCATGACTGTGCTACCGATGCTAATACAAATTAAGAACTGGTCAGTACTTGTAACTCAAGTGGAGCCATCAACTACCACCTAAAGGTCCAGGCCCTTAAGTGGACTCTGCTGTTTAGCTACAATTTGTATTACTCTTCGTAGAGAAAAAAGGCAAGCGCGAATACAGAATAGGATGGTATAATCAAGCAATGATGTATTAATAGCTTTGTAATAAATACAGATCAAAGAGATTCTTAAAGCAGTGGTATAGAAAGCAGAATTTGCAGATGGCTTGAGACTTCTCTGGCTTTGTGGGTATACTGAGCTGAATAAAAGTGATACTTTGGCTTCATGTACTGGGCTCCTGGCTTGCGTGTACGTACTGATAATAGACAAACAAAACAGTCCTAAGCAGGGACAACTGTTGTTTTCTGACTTTAAAGCGTGGTGGAGACCAGCAAGACCATGGCAGACCTTCAAGGCCTAGCTTTCCTTCAGTAAAATAACTGTGTACAGTAAATAGTGTTAGGTAACGCTGTATTTTGGGCTTTGGAGGTGGAGTTTGTCACTCCACCTCTTCACTTTCATTTGGAGCAAGGCTTTTGTTATTTTGCATGCTTGAATAACTCAAACAGGCACTAACAATACTGTGGGGTTTTTAGTTGTTTTTTTTTTAACGCAAAACAGCTACTTTAGAGAAGTCAGGATTTTTTTTCTATGTTCAATAGAAATGAAACGTTAATTTGCTCAAGACTAAGGATTTAGTTACATAAACCTCATCAGTGTTACTTTGAAGAACTTGGCGCTAGCCACAGGGCTTCTCTGTTGTGGATTTATAGGGCAGTGATTTACTGCTTATTGTGAGACTGCAGCTGAGGAATGTTTGTTCTTCTAAGCTTTACAAACGATGAAAGGGAGATGTTCTCTTCAGCTTGTCTTCTGGATTCTTTTCGTCTGGTCTAATAAAGGTATTTTTATTTTATAGCTAAAGTATGGTTGATCTGCTGCATTCAATTCATTATCTGCACTCCATATAATTGTCAAAGCAGCACATATAACTGATGGTAAATCCCTGTGTGTGCTGTCTAAGCTCAGGTGTGAGGCAGCTGTAGAAGTTTTCTTGTTGCAGCCTTGCTGACCTTGAGGAAACACAGAACAACAAACAAATTTGCTCTTTTGGCGTGACAAGTCCAGTCATCCTCTTAAAGAAATGCAATGGAGGTACTGTTAATTGAGGAATGTACTGTGCTATTTATGCTTCAGTGGTGCAAGAGTCACGTCCGTCTCCCACAAATGTTGTCCTGTGGAGACTGAGAAATCAGACAGCAGTAGGCTTGTTCAGGTCCTATCAGCAATGAGGGAACTGACATCTCACTGAACCACCTTAGGTAAATATAGTTTACTTGCAAAACAGAGGGCAACATTTCACTGTTACATAGGTCAACATATGTGCATACATCTGTTCTTTTTTGTTTTATACTTTTGAAGACTTCACGTATCACAGGCAAATGTGTTCAGTTAAGTCATGATTAGTGTGGACTATAATAAATTAATGCCATTTGTTCCATCTTAGAAGCCCTCTGCACCTTTGTTAACTTTTGTTTAAGTAGCACAAATGTAACTTGGAATTTTGTTTTTAAAAACTACAGTGTGAAGTGACAATATGTTCAGTCTGTCACGTAGTGTGTTACCAATTTTGTCTAGAGTGTTTTCTGTAGTGACAAGCAAGTTGTTTTGCCTCCTCCCCTCTTTTATGATATAGGTGTTTTCTTTGGAGATGGATCCAAGCAACCGAGTTCTGCTTTCTGTTGTATTTGAACTTGAGGGATTAGGCTTTCTTTTGGAGAAAATCTATTACCATACTCAGATGATAAAAACATTGGCAAAAGCTTTAACAATAGTGAGTCATGTTCCATGAATTGAGACTGGGAGTATAGTGCTTCTTAGGAAGCAGCTCTCTGATCTTCTCAGTGCTGTTTTTAGCAAGGCAACGTTCCCTGTCAAGCAGTTAGACTAGGATCTTGAAAGAAAACATCAGTAGTAATGTGTAGTAAGTCTTGAAACTTCTGGCGTGTAACTCAGTCTCAAAGAATTTATTTGAGAAGTTGGTTGGAATTCTGCATGTTACCACTCATTCCCTGCTCTTTTTGGTATAGTCCAAACTTGTATCACAGGAGAGCAAAGATCTGTTGCTGTTTTGATGCTACTCTAGTCCCATGTTTTAGTGTGGGCTCATGACATCAAATTTTCACTGCAGAGGCAATTCCAAATAAAACCTAGGACTCTCACTTCCCTGAAAATCCATTTTTCCTAATGGAAGAAATTTGGGTCCAGGTCTATTGCTCTGTAACTTTTGTTTTGATTGTGTAAAGAGGTTTATGTAACACTTAAATGCAAAAAGCAATTGAAAAGATAACTATTGTAGTTGTAAAATAGATCATTAGTATGCATTTAGTTTCTCACATTTTTGTGTTGGCAAGTGTTGGAGTCTGGTGACTATTTTTAGGATCACTTTGGAAACTAAACTTGTTTATGAAGTACTCCACTAATGCTGTTTTTAAACTCTTCTAGGGTATAAAACACGTTGATCACTTTGGCTTCATTTGCCGGGAATCTGTTGAACCTGGGTTAAGCCAGTATGTTTGCTATGTGTTCCAGTGTGCAAATGAGTCTCTGGTGAGTATTTATTAATGATCCTAACTTTTCCATCAAAGCTTGTCTGAGACATTTCCTAAACCATGGGAGTCTGTTATTCTGCTGTGTCAGCTGAGCCTCAGTAGTCACGTCTTAGATGTGAGACCTCAGTTGTGAATATGAAAACACGCAACAGGAAATGCATGCATTCTGTTCATACATATCCACATCCTGGTACTCTGGAGGTGCATGTATTAATAACAAATAGAAAAGATGCAGATGGATGAGTTCATACATGCAGAATGTGGGCATATTTGGGCTGTATATTTGACTGTAACTCTTGCATTTCTAATTGTTGAGATACACGGTTCCCCATTAAACAAGTAATTACATATATTGAATCAGTAACAAAGCTGATGATAAAACCCGAACATACTTTTCAGGGTAGGGTTTAGCCTCTGTGTGGCTTTAGCATTTTCCCCTGTAGTCTGTTTTGCTCATCAGGAGAAGAAAATAGCAGCATCTGATCACTGAAGAAGAAAACCATAATGTGTACAGATGTGTGTAACTACAAGAAGTCCATTGGACACTTGATAAAGTATGTATCGCTCAACTGAAGTTCCAGGTGCCAGTGATTTAACTGATACAGGTAGCTTAATAATATGAGAGGCATGCAGGAAATCATTTTGGCTACTACATTTTTATTTTAAAGCTCTGACACTTTAAAAGAAGTTGGTTTCTGTTCTGAAATACGTTTGTTCCTGATGGCTGTGATAACAGTTGCTGACTCTTTCTCAGCTAACCTTAAAAATCAGTAGCTAGCTGAAAATGTGATTTGTTAATCCATTGACTAGCTTGAGAATGAATAGATTTAAGTCAATAAAACTTAAAACTGCTAACAGCCCTAGATGTACAATGGCAGCTGAGACTGCATTTTTATCAAATGGGAGCTTGTTATGAAATCAGCTCTGTCTTTGTACTAACAGAAAATGTTACATCTGACCTATTGGTAAAATCTGACCATGCATAATTCAGAGACTTAAAATGTGGTGTATAAAGAAACCATGTATTTATGAACCTCTTTACATATTCTGGTACTGATATGTGTGGGTACGCCCACATTAACATTCCTGAGCTACTTTCAGATGCAATCACTTGCACCCCAGTGACAATTTGACTGTGGCAGGGCAGAGCTGTAAAACCTAATGCCTTCCACATTCTGTGCTGCCAGGCAGGCTATATTTGTAGTCTTGTGTATATTTGCTCTAAACCTAGCTATGTTCTGTGCTACAGTTCTCATAATTCTAGTGTAGTCATAACTCATACGCTTAGCACTGTTCTGTGGATCTTCCGTTTGAGAGGCATCGTTGCCAACTTTTAAAAATTACCAGTCTGTGTTGCAAGATGTTTAGTTGCACTGTTCAGTGCTCTGTTTTATTACTAAGGAGAGCATCTAGAAATTACTGGTAGTGCTTAAAACTGTGGGTTTTTATAAAAAAAATAAATAAAACCTAAACATATTGGGACACAACTGAATTCAAATTTTCACATTCAGATGCTCTTTTTTTTATTGTTTTGTTTCTTTTTCCTCAAAAAAGTCTGTACGTTTCCAATGTTGGACTGCATGATTTTGGTCTCAAATATTTCAGCTTTCTTCTTCCTACTTATAAAAAAAAAACCAAAAAAAGCAACAGGTAAGAGCAAGCACCTGATTCTGAAGTAGACTACTAATTTCTTTTCTAAGATTGTCATCAAGCTGTTGTGTCCTTCTTTCCATCCTAATGCAAAGACTCAAGTAAACAGCTTTTAATAAGTGTTGTATTCCTCTAAAATACAGGCAGGGGAACTCCCAAGTGCTTTGTATGTGAGATCTGGTAGTGTATTTGAATGAGTGCGAAGAAACCCTGTCACCTTGACCTTTCTTACACAAAAGTTGAGCTTTTACAGTGCTGGTGTGTGGGAACATAGCACTGCAGTGTTTCTGGTAGTGGCAGAAGAAAGATCAGGGTAGACTGCAAGGCGGGGCGGCAATTGTTAAAGATAAGTTGATGATTTTAATGAAGCTGGTAGCTAGTCTAGTAGCCTGGAGAACGTGAATGGCTGTAGGAAGCTTCTGTCTGCCAGCAGGATGGATCTGTGGGGTTTTGTTCTAAAATGGTACAGTAGTGGGAGGAAAATCGTTGAGAGGGAGCATGTGCAGTTTACAGGAGAAATTTGAAGCTAAAGAAAAAGAAATTAATACTTTTTATTTAGCCAGCATATATTCAAGCCAAAAATTCCCACTTGCGGCTTCTTAAAACAGTTGCAGTTAGATATTCAAAATTACACTCTCTGAAGTTACAACTTGAAGATGGTGAGCATCCACAGAAGAGGCAGAAAAGCTGGGAATACAACCTCGATCTCTTTAGAAGACGGCAAACAGGGTTTTTTGATTGTAAAGCACCTGTCTGATGTGATTTATAAATCTAATCTGAGGTATATGGCATGCATTTTTGTTTATATACTGTCTTTTCCTGCCTTCCCCTTTAGGTTGATGAGGTAATGCTTACTCTGAAGCAAGCCTTTAGTACTGCTGCAGCTCTGCAAAATGCCAAGACGCAGATTAAGCTGTGTGAGGCCTGCCCTATGCATTCATTGCACAAACTTTGTGAAAGAATTGAAGGTAGCAGCTGAGTTTATTTTCTAATTGTTTTTCTGATTATTCTAGAAGAATTTTACTGTATCTGTTAATTTTAATCGTCGGCCATACACTTTCAACTTAAGCAGTGTAAGAACAGAGGGAAAAATATCTCAATAAGCAATTCTTACCATCACTTTGCACTCTCCATCATCACATGTAGATGATAGTAATGATACTGCAACTGAATATACTATAGCTTGCGTTATAAATACATACTCTTTCATTGTTGTACCTCTCTTAAATATTAAGCAGAGCAGAAAAACCCACCAGTTCATCTCTTCTTTTTTTTTTTTTCCTGAAGGTGCATGCTTTCAAAATGGGTCATAAAAAGACGGTTGTGATCAAAAAGGGTCTTGCTTTCTCATGTTCTTTCCTGTGTGGGATTATTTTTTCCTTCTTTGCAGTTGTTCTCTTACACACTTCAAAACCTAGTTCTATTATGGAAAATAAATGATTAAGTTAGGAGTTTAGTGTAGAAAGTTAAGACAACGACCTGGCTTCAAATATGAATACACAAACCTTTGTGGTTTCTCTGGAAGTGGTGTATGCCAGAACATGTGCAAAAAATCTTACGCGATAGAATTTTTAAAAAAACAGTTATAGTAGCAGGATCCTATTTTTATAGTCACTCTACTATGTCTCCTTGCGAAGTGTTGTATGCAAAAAACCTGACTATGTTACACTGGTCTTGTATCTTCTGGTCTGGTGATGATGGGGCTGATAATTGCCAGTTCTCCCATTCATTAAAAGTCACTGTTGCTGCTTCCCTCTGGTGGATGAAAAGCAAAGTACAAAATCTTAGTGGAGTGAAATTCTGTTAGGTCGTGACTGGTATTTTCTGGATTTACAACAGTTATTCAGAATTGGTAAAGGTTAACTGGGAAAGTCTTCTGTCAGTGAAAAACTATAGAGGCTGCTGCATAAGGCAGTATAAGTATCTTGAATACAGGTACTTGCAAGCCTGGGATGAGTATCCAGTATCAAAATCTCTTCTAGGGTAACAACTTGAGTACCGTAATGCTAGTCTCATAATCTACTTAGTCACTTCAGTCACTACTTAGTGACTGGAATACTTATTTTAGTGTCCCTTTCTTTTTATCCATCTGCTTTGTTTAGAGTCTAGAAGTTTATCATAATCAAACCCAGTGCTTCCTGCCTTTGGAAAATCTTGATCTGTTCTGATTGCAATTCTCTATGAATGATACCTTGGATGGAAAAAACACGTATCTTCATCTGATTTGGGGAGTTTATTTTCCCCACAGTTTTTGCAGCTTCCTAGAACAAACTCTGTGAGCAAATGTGCACTTTATCGAACATCAGAAATCCTTTCCTTTATTCCTACGGCTTTTATATGCTGCTCTTGCTTTTAAAAGTGTCTTCAGTTCTCTGATATGGCCTGTACCCTACCCCTTGCTTGTGTAGAAATGCATGTAGGCTTTTTCAATTAAATGCACCTGAAAACTTCTGAGTCTCTTGTGCATCTTTCCAGTTATATCCCTGATCTGTTCCTCTCTTCCTCCTATACCATACAGTTGTCAGGCTTCTGTCTTAGTGATCTCTTGGTACTAGGACAGAAGACATCACTGGGGTAGGGAGCACAACCTTTTACACAGGAGCCAGCCTGTATAAACTGCTGTGTAAACTAGCTGCTGCTAGTTCTGTTTTTACTGCTAAAAAATGGACAGAAAACCATGTGGTTTAGCAAAACCTGAAGTATTTTGTGTCATGGATACTGCAGATACACAACTGTGATACGTTAAGCATCTATAAACTCAAATGCAGGTTTATATCTTCTATTATCAATTTTTCAAAAGTTTTTTGAGAGATCATTTGAGAATCTAGAAACTTTAATGTTCCTTTCTTTTCTCAGGACTCTATCCACCAAGAGCCAAACTTGTAATTCAGAGGCATCTGTCGTCACTAACTGACAATGAGCAAGCAGACATTTTTGAACGTGTTCAGGTAATATGTTAGATGCTGTTGTCTCAAATTTGAAAAAGTCCATGATAAAATGGACTAGATGTTTTTTCTTTTGATTATGTTTGTTTTATTCTGTAGTTGATCTAGAATTTATTATTGTTCCACCAAACACCATACTGAAAAAGCATGCTCCAACCTCATGTGTGATACACTGCTATCAGAAAAGTTTTGATTCCCAAGTCTGCTGAGATGTTCTGTGTTCATACCCAAAGTATTTTTTTCCAAGCTTAGTTCTTTGTCTGTAAATGCATTTCCCTACTTGAAAGTGATGTGGGAATGAGTTGAGAGCAGGTGAGATATGCAGGTATCAAAGAGGTGGCTGGTATTTGCAGAAGCTCTCTTTTCACTTATTCTGAGGCAAGAGGTGTAAGCAAGTGTACTCAAGCAGATGAAGTATACAGTAATTTAGACTTCCAAAGGCTGCACTCCTCTCTAGCTGCCTGAAGAAGGGAATGCCTGGTTTTTGTGGGTTGCTTATTCCATTTATAAGGTTATACAATGGCAGACAATGTTAGGAAACAAAATGTGTGGGTGTAAGGCTTCCTTCTCTCCGCAGCCTGTAACATTCTCCATATGGAAAGTTTTGGTCTATTTTGCTCAGGAGCCTGAAGGCACACAAACAGTAGTGCAATTTGTCACACTAATAGTGCACTTTGGCATCTGGCATATCAATATATTAACTTCAAAGAATACACAGGGTAAAATACAGGAGGGTAAAATAAGCAAATGATGACTTGAAAGACAACTTTTTTCTTTTCTTTGCTGTTACTGACAGAAAATGAAGCCTGACAATGACCAGGAAGAAAATGAACTTGTGATCTTACATCTACGCCAGCTCTGTGAAACTAAGCAGAAAACACATGTTCACATTGGTGAAGCACCATCGGTAAAGCTTATTTTTGTATTATTCCCCTTCTTCCTCCCACCTTATTCAAATGCAACCTTGAATGCTAGCAGGGCCATTGCTGTGGTTCATCAAGGGGTAGCTGAAGCTGAGTATTGTCATTAAGAGAGGACTGTGAAAGAGAAGTAATTTGATTTGATTTACTGTGGCATGCTTGGGTTTTTTTTAAGTTCGAGGGGGCAGGAAGGGAGGGAAGAAAGCCAACCAAATATTTTTAGGTCTAGGTTTCCTTACAATGTGAGGATACCCCTTCCGTCCTTTTCTTTCCTCTCTGATCCCGACTCCCAGATAGTCATTTCTAGGGGCAATAGGGATGAAGAGGGCCTTGGTTTCAGTTTAAACTACAAACTTCCCTAGCAAAGGAAATAGGTAACAGTACTGTTAAATGTATATGCTTTTACAAGATAGTCTTTGGGGATGAAATGTGCCTTTAATTGTGGGTTGGGTTTGATTTTGTTTGGTTGGGTTTTTTTGTGTTTTTTTTTGTTTTTGTTTTTGTTTTTGTTTTTTTTTTTTCCAAAAGGCCAAGGGTATGTTATTTATTACATAACTTGGTTCAGCTCTAGTCTTTGGAGGTCTGCAATTGCAAAAAGAATTACCAGAGCTGAACTGTGTCCTTGTTCATTTCAACAGACCATTTCTAACAGTGCGATTCCGGAAAGCACCACCAGTGGTGGTAGGTTTAAACTTGACATTCTGAAAAACAAGGCCAAGAAATCCTTGACTAGCTCTCTGGAAAATATCTTCTCAAGGGTAAGATTAACAACTCATTGTCAGCAGCTCTCCCAGATATCCTTGACAGTAAAGACCTATCAGATTTTATACTTTTTTTTTGGTTTTGGCCTCAGTCTGATAAATACTTAATGAAGTGATAACCCTGTTTTGAAATCTGAGGGTTATAGATGGATTGATTGTGACTTAACTGTGTGAGAAAGTTTATGGTAAGGCCACACATACAGAGGGGAAAAAAGGCAACTTTTTCTGAAAAATAAACGTTTACTGTAGATGGCAAGTGAGTTATCAGATGTATTGCTTCAGAATAAAAAAAATAATGAGGATGGTTGCATGATCCCATAAAGAGACATGTTAGCTGTTTTTTGAAAGTGTGACTAAGTGTGCCTGCATAAACTGGAAATCTTCCTGTTCTGAGAAGTAATGCCTTACCTCTCATAGCTAAAATTACTCATATTGGTCACTAAGAATCTTTAGAAAGTAGTAACAAAGTTGTCCTTTTGCAGGAAAAAAAAAGCAATAGATATGAAAAAAAAAAAAGTGAGTTGTTCTTCATGTCAGTGTTGCTAGCCAGGTGTGATGTGGAATTGCAGATAATTACTGGAACTGTCTTATATTAAAAAGCCTTTTAAAGAAGAAGTCTGAATTGCAAGTATTGCTTAGTGTCCCTTGCTCAGTAGGGAGAGTCCTGAAAGCAGAGAAGAGGCATATAGAGGAGTAACTGAAGAAGACTGGGTGCCTGGAATCCAGTATGTCATTACAGAGACAGTGTGATGAGCTGTGAATATTGGATGACAAGGTCTAAATATAATTTGGAGCAGCGAAATTAAGTTCCTTTTGCTAGCAATTTTAAAAGTACCATGCGAAGTCAAGGCTCAAGTTGCACTTGTCCTGCAGGTTCTGTGGTTATGTCGTAAAGTAACCTGCAAACATAGTATCCAGAGATAGAATCTTAGAATCATCTGGGTTGGAAGGGACCTTTAAGATCATCAAGTCCAACCATCAACCTAACACTGCCAAAACCACCACTAAACCGTGTCTCTAAGCACCATGTCTACCTGTCTTTTAAATACTGCCAGGGATGGCGATTCCACCACTTCCCTGGGCAGCCTGTTCCAATGCTTGACAACTCTTTCAGTGAAGAAATTTTTCCTAATATCCAATCTAAACGTACCCTGGCATAACTTGAGGCTGTTTCCTCTTGTCCTGTCACTTGGTACTTGGGAGAAGGGATCGACCCCCACCTCTCTACAACCTCTTTTTCAGGTAGTTGTAGGGAGTGATAAGCCTCCCCTTCTCCAGGCTAAACAGCCCCAGTTCCCTTAGCCGCTCCTCATAAGACTTGTTCTCCAGACCCTTCACCAGCTTCGTTGCCCTGCTCTGGACTCACTCCAGCACCTCAGTGACTTTCTTGTAGTGAGAGGCCCCAAAACTGAACACAGTATTCAAGGTAGGGCCTTACCAGTGCCGAGTACAAGGGGACAATCACTTCCCTTACCACGCTATTCCTGATACAAGCCAGGATGCCATTGGCCTTCTTGGCCACCTGGGCACACTGCTGGCTCATATTCAGCCGGCTGTCAACCAACACCCCCAGATCCTTTTCTGCCAGGCAGCTTTCCCGCCACTCTTCCCCAAGCCTGTAGCGCTGCATGGGGGTGTTGTGACTCAAGTGCAGGACCCGGCACTTGGCCTTGTTGAACCTCACGTCACTGGCATCAGCCCATCAATCCAGCCTGTCCAGATCCCTCTGTAGAGCCATCCTACCCTCAAGCATGTTGACGCTCCCGCCTAAATTGGTGTAGTCTGCAAACTTACTGAGGGTGCACTCGACCGCCTGGTCCAGGTCGTTGATGAAGGTATTAAAACTAGCCCCAATAGTGAGCCCTGGCAAACACCACTTGTGACCAGTCACCAACTGGATTTAACTCCATTCTAACCTCCAGTCAACTGGGACCTCCCTGGTTAGCCAGGACTGCTGATAAATGATGGAAAGTGCCTCAGTGAGCACTTCCTCCAGCTCCATCAGTACCCTCGGGTGGATCGCATCCGTCCCCATAGACTTGTGTATGTCTAAATGCTGTAGCAGGTCGCTCGCCATGTGATGTTCCCTATAAAGGAGGCAAAGTGTTATTTTCCAGGGACATCCTTAGAAATGTTTGTACTTAAGGTTCGACGTGAATTTGACCTAGGACTGAAGCTAGCAGTAAAAATCTTCTGATCAAATCTGGCCTATGTTGTGTAGCAAATTTTACACACTAGGGACTTCTCTGAAGAGAGAGAGAGCGCGCGCACAAAAGAGAGCAATGACAGTCAGAATGTCTGGATAATTTCAGCAGTCTGGAATATCATCAGATGGTGACGGCTACAGTCATGCTTGTGCTGAGTCTGATTTCTTTTCCACATCTAAAGCACATGTGACTGGAAAGTGATCTAACTCTGACAGTGGGTCACTAACCTTGCGGTGGTTTGGAACAGGCATACATCACTGGGGATAACACAGTAAAGCAGCCCTGCCATATACGGACATACTAGCACTCTGATCGTGTCAAGCAAAAATCACTTAGACGAAATGCACTGCTTAAGTTGAAGAGTCTCTGAAGGGAAATTGCTTATATGTTGGGTTTTTTTTTAGATAGTATGTTCCTTCTCACCAGGGCTGCTGTGACACGTTTCATGTTATAGTGTAAGGATTTATGCAGTCCATAATTAAGTTCAAGAGAAGTGGAGATCTGAGTCTGGATTAGGGCCATTTTAAGTTTGCTATTTATGAAGCAGACTTGCTGTTGTGAAGAAGTTTGTCTTATCTTTAACTTGAAACTGCAAGAGGTCAGGAACAGCAGTACATTGTAGTGAATTGTGATACATGCAGGGGTGCATCCTTGCAGATCCATTTAAAGAGTACACAATTCAAGACCAAGAAAAATAATTTACAGTGCAGCTCAACCACTAATCATTTGGTTAAAGCAGGTATATATGATGAGTGTCTCTGTGTGTGTATACTGTGTATTACACGCATACGTGTGTTATACAATGACTGTTTCAATAGTTCTTATTCTTCATCAGGCTATTACAACAAGCCTAATGGATTGTGGCTAATTCCTAAAGGTATTTAGGCACCAGTACCTATTGGTGTGGTGGGTTTTCCCCTCCTTAAGCCACCTGCAAATCTCATGGTATTGATGTGATGGGTTGCTAATTATTGCATGACTTACCATCTTTTTTTTTAAAGTGTATTTAGTAACAAGGAGACCAGGAAAGATATTTTTTTTAAACTGGTATTCAGCATCTTCTTGTAGATAAAAGGATTTAAGTAAAGAGTAAAAGTCAGTAAATGTGGGGGAGAGCCTTATGCAGCCTCAATCTTAGAAAAATTAGAAATAATTAAGTAGTAACCAGGTATCTAGGAACACTTTAAGTGGGTGGCTTCTTAGCTAGATAAATAGCATCAAGTGACATTTTAAGCTACTTGAAGGAGTAGCTGCTCACTACTCACCATAGGGAAACATGCTGGGTTCTGTGCTCTGGCTTCCCTTAGTCCCAGAGGAATGTCACTTTTTTCACTTGTTTGTTTTTCTGGACTGATGTTATTTTTGTCAGGTTTGAACTGAAAACAGGCTGTGGCTTCCTAATGAGGTACCTCAGAAAAATAAATATAACCTCTGTTTGACCTTATGAACAGATTTCTTCCAGCCCATGCTGCCCTAACCTCTTCTGTTGTTGTTGTTTTTTCTGAACCAAAAAGCCCTTCTTATGGGGCCAAAAGTGTGTGTTTTTAAAGCTAGCGAGAAACTTCCAAGTTATCCCTTGCTCTTGTTTTATTGTGAGGGTCAGTGAAGAGATGCTTCAGGCAGAGTATTCATTGGTAATGAGCTTAAATGGGATAATGTACTTAAAGGGCACTCAAGTCTTGAAAATAAACCTTACCAGGAAAAAGTAGGCTAAATAAATACTGCTGATGTTGGTATAACTTCCCCTGTAGTTGCAAGCATGTCTAGAGGAGTTCTGTCTATAGTTTTCCTAAAACCTGAGCTATTTTTTCCCTGACAAAGTACTGAAAGCAACTTACTTAGCAGTTTTAAGTGTCCAACAGTGGACATCACCCATGTTTCATGGGAGTTATTTAGGAGTGGAAGGTAGTCAAAAGTATTGTGGCACTGTCACCTCTTCCTGTGAAACAAGATGACTGTTAACAATTTCAGCAAGGATCTGCAAATTTCTAGCAAATTTGCCTCAGGGTTATCTACATTGTAATTGAAAAGGCTTGTTTGTGTCTGGTGCTATTTGACTGAATTTTCATCCAGAGAGCATTTTTTCCCAGTTTTCATGCATTCATTACTTTTGCCATGGTGTAATTAATTTGTCTGAAATATCTAGATATGGAGTAAATTCTCTGTTTGGATCATAGTATGTCAAATGCGTCCGTTAGCTGCAGCGTACACACAGTACTGAAGTCTGGAGCTTTTGCAACTTGACTGCTTAAGCCAACTCAGCTATTTTGCCTCAAATGGATCAAGAAATACTCAGTTGTTTCACACAACAGAGCTGCAGATTTAAAACTCCTGGGAGCAAGGGGGTAGAAGATACAGTCTTGCCAGCTAAAGACGTCACTGCCTGTAAAATCCAGTGCTTGCCCCATGATCTGTGGTCTTGCGTCAAATGTGTCATGTGCCTGAACTGTCCTGTGTTCACCTGCACAGCTGTTGCCATCTTTGCTTAACCTTCAGCAAAAGAGGAAAAAGACCAGATTAAATTACTCGCCTTTTTTCTTGCAGGGAGCCAACAGAATGCGAGGTCGCCTGGGAAGCGTGGACAGCTTTGAGCGCTGCAACAGCCTTGCTTCTGACAAAGTATGTAAGGAGCTTAGTTAAAATTGGCATGTTTCGTGCACGGGTGTTAACAAAGCATAAATGTAGCACTCTGCTTCAATTTGAAGGAAATAGCACAAAGCACATCAATTTACAAAACTCAAATAAGAGTTTCCACTGGGAGGTGGAGGATGTAAGAAAGCTGGCATATATGTTGACTTGAAGCTTCAGCTTTAATCTCTTGCCAGTCCTTTTTTTCTACACTTCCCTTGCTTTTACAAAAAGCAGGGAATTTCTGGTCAGCTTATGCCTTGTTTTGCTGATGTAATTAAAAAAGGTCATACCTCAACAAAAGGGAATGCTCGGAAGGTGAAGAATCCTTTCTGTAAGTAGTAGTTGCTTTAGGGAAGTAAGAATTTCTGACATAAAACCAGCTGTTGGGGATGCTGTATGGGGACGAGTGGGCGGAACTCTGTTCACTTTCTTTTTATTTCCTGTTTTTAATGTTTTACCTCACGTGAGGATTGGTTGCTGGTTTTCCCAGGAGGTGAAGATTCTGTTATGGTTTTCCGGCTACAGTTACTCATAAACTGGCTGTGTAGTAACAGTCTCTCTTCCAGGATATCGCTATGACGGTACAGGAAGTATGCTCGCGATATGTCGAGGAAACTAGCTAAAAGCAGATTCCCTAGCCTTTTCAATTCCTGTTTTTTCCTGAAAGAGCCTGAAGTCCAGTAGCTGGAATGCCAATCCCTGTGAGAGGATGCCTAGAGTAATTAGTATGTTGTTTGCATTGTGTATATATTTTTATTCCTCCCTCCTCTTTCTTTTTCTTTTTTTCTTTTTTAAAGAAGGAGGCTGTGGGTTTGGAGTAAATTGTCAAAGGATGTCTGGTTTTGGCGATAATTAGCATACAATAGGCCATGACCAAGAAGGGGGAGAGGCTTTGGTGCCCCAATGCGGTGCACAATTCGTGGGGTTAGGCGAGAGCTCTCGTAGGGCGAAGAGCGGCAGGCCTCACTCTGCCAGCACTTCCTTTCAGGACGCTTCGCCAAGTGACTCCCCTCCAGCTACTCCTCCGGCGTCCCCCGTGTCCTCAGCCTGGCAGCCATTTCCCGAGGAAGATTTGGACTCCCCCCAGTTCAGGAGGCGCGCACACACCTTCAGCCACCCCCCCTCCAGCACCAGGCGGAGGATAACCTTCCAGAACGGGAGGTCCCAGAGCGTCCGGTCCCCACTGCTGCGGCAGAGCTGTGTCGAGACGACAAGGTGAGTCAGGGCATGCTATGCCACGCGCCTGCTGTCTGCTGAGATTTCGGTACAGGAGTCTCACCCGTGTTCCTTCTTATGGAAGTTGTTTCTGCACTGCTATGAGTTTTATATATTTATTTTCAGCCTGTCTTCTCTGCCTCTCAGTAGTTTAGTGCTTCGCAGTAACTCGCTAATCCATGAATTAGTAATTCAGGGGAAGCATCGATCCAGCAAATTGATCATCAGGCTGGATGCCAGCGCCGATCTGATTACTTATTTATTTGTCACCTCTGAGCTGAGCCTTTTTTGGCAGTGTCTATAGTCAGGCCCTTTGGAGAGGAGGTCCTCACTGCTTTTAACTGCAGACATGATAGCCTGATGATTTTAGGCCAGGATGAAAAGGCACTGACAACTTCAAGTGTCAGTCGCTGTGTTAGCCAAGCTCCCAGAGAATATATTTAGAATTAAAACTGGTGAGGAGTCTCACAAAGGGACATAAGGGTTAAACATACCTCCACTGAACTGTGAGGCATGCGATTTCCCTGTTTACCTTTCTCTGGAGCTTCCCTCTGTAACTTCTTTCCCCTTCCTTTTTGGAGACTGTCCAGCTATTAACGTGTGGAACGCTGTTCCTTCAGGAGTTCTTCACTCAGTCAGAAGAGGTCCCCACAGTTCATTGTGGGCCTCTTTGGTTGCACTTTCTCTGTGCCCATCCTCGCTATCTGCAGTAACTGACCACACAAACTCCAAAACCTTTACAAGATTCAGACCCAGATGAGGTGATTTTTTTTCTGTTGGAGGAGCACTTTCTCCAAACTACTCGTCTGTTTCAATGCTTGGCTGCAATTTTACTTTTTGTAGGCTCTTTCCAAAAATGGCTTTAAATAGTAATTTCTCACCCATTTGATGTCTAGATTAAAATACCAGTGTGAATGCCGCATCAGCTTGTAGAGAAAGGCAAAAAAGTTTATTCTGTTCAAGAGAATGGAAGGGGGTGAAGGGTAAGAAACTAGCCTTGAAATAGCTTTGTTACATTGTGTTTATGAAGGGATAAATAATGTGGTTTTTACTGAGATAAACTTTCCTTATTTTTTTTCCACTGACCATGTTGTATGCAAACAGGAAACCCTGACAATTCAAACTGAAGGACTTGCTGACTTCACTTCTTTGTGATAACTTTTAAGAAGCTGCTGATTAAGTGGCATCATCAGCAGATTTTCAGTCAAAACAGTTTGTAACAACTTGGTTGTAGGCTGGGATTTTTCCTTCTCTCCTTTCCTAGTGAGGATTAATCAAAAATGTTAAGTAAAAGAAACTGAATTAATTTTTATGTTCCATCTGACACTTGTTACTATTGTAACTAGTAGGACTATCTTTCTTGATTTAAACACTTCACAAAAATTTATCCAAAGTTATTATATTTAAATAATCTCTACTTTCTAATGTGTTCTAGCTATACATGTTATTTACAAGAGCAAGAGAAAACTGAAGGGAAGAAACAAGGTGGTTCGTGTTATTGGAAGCAGGTTTCTAAGGATATTTTCTGAATGTTTGAGATTTTTTTTCTGAATTTGCTTTGAGAATAAATAAGGCTAAAGAAATAAGGTGGTCTGTCTGTATTGCAATGTCACTGACATGTTTCTGAGAAGAAATCAGCTGTAACAGCTGATCAATATCATCAGGGAAACTGCCCAGTAGTGTACTTGGTACATTTCATCTTCTGGGAAACAAAGTTACTGTAAGCCAAGATGAGGTACTTGGCCAGTATCTTTAATCTGGATGTTTTGTTGTTGTATCCGAATCCATGCTGACCCATCTGCTATGTTCTTTTGTTGCCTGCACAGCCCTGTTGTAGGGGTTTGGCATGCTCTCAGTGAGAGTGAATCTGCATCACCTGGCCTCCCCTCCTCTGTCTCTGCCCCTTCTTTCCTGAAAAGCTTTTACCAGGGCTCAGGAAGGTTGCTCCAGCACTCAGGAAGTGACCTCTCCAAGAGGTGAGAGCATTGTCTCCTGCCTAGTTCTTCAGTGCCAACAGCGTAACAACAGGATTCTCAGTGCAACACAGCACATGGGGGTCTCCCACTCTGTCTTGTGCTCCTGCATTTCTAACAGACTTCCCAAGTACCTGATGCAAATAAGCAAACAGGCTTTTGGCCAAAAAAGCCGGTTAAAAATACAGGCCTGTCTGCTGACATCTAGTAGCTGTGACCCATTTCTGTTGCAGTGTTGCAAATCTGCTGCATTGGTTTGTCACTTGAAATGTAATGGTTTTTAGCAGTGTCACGCCAATTTAATGCTTTCTCTGCTGAATGCAAAGCAGCATGTGTTCCTGTGGTCGTTGGCATGTGAAAATAAGAAAAGAGCAATGTGAAGAGTGTACAGTACTAACATGGGATGCCTGTGCATGAGGAAGGGGAAACGCCAAATTAACTGGATGATACTCGCTGTGAGATGTTTAGAGAGAATCAGCAAATAATCTCCACATGAAGAGGAGTTGAGAAGAAGCAAAGATACAAGAAGGGCTTTCTGATGTCGGTGTGAAAGACTTGACTATCTGTATGGAAGTCACACTACTTTTTACTGTAAGAATAGGCTGTCCTTCAGGAGGGTGCTTGAAGAAACTGCATATGGGTTACTTTTCTGAAGTAGTCCTGTAGTGAATAAGGTGGAGCCATAGTTTTGAACTTCATGAATTTTTGCCAGTTGCTGGCCTTTTTATTTCTCTTCTGTCAATGACAACTCCTTTTTCCTTCATCAGTCTCTCCTTGTTCACTGAACTACGTTTGTGTTTCTGGTACTCCTCATTTCTGAGTGTGGCTCTCCCCTAATCATTCCCAACAGAAACCTGTGGAGTTGTAGAAGGTGCTTTTGTGACTGTTCCTCCCTGGAAAAATAGCAGTAGATTGCATTCTTACCAAAAATAAGTGTTGAGGAGATCTGGATTCTGGGTGTGTTAGGACTCTAATACGCAGGGATTTCAGTTGTATGAGATGGTTGTGGAAGTTTTTAGGGGTGCCTAAAGAAATTTTTTCACCTTGTGGGGTGCAGTGTCATTAAACACAGGTTAGTTTGTCATCTCCATTTTAGGGTAGACTGTAATTAATTATGTAAATATGCAAACTAATGTGAGAGGCAGTTGACCTAAAGGTGGCTTTAAGGTACAGTTTGGGTTAGTCATCTCTAATAATATATAGATTAGAATAAATGCAAAGGTACATATAATCTCCTTAAACACACTGTATCCTACATTGATTTAAGTGACATTTGTCAGATGAGACAGTGTCTCTTTCTGGCCTCTAAGCTGTAATTGGTGTATAGCATGCAGCAAATAACTGTAATGTAGACAAAATTACAAAACACCTAGTGGGAAATTTCTACAGTTGAGGTCCTTCCAGCACAGTAAACTTGTGTATAAGTGGAATAAGGTGAGACATCCTTTCAGGAAGGTGACTGCATAGGCCTGGGGGCAGAACCCCTGCTGGCCCATTCACTGCCCCCTGCCCCAAATCCCACAGCTTTTAAGTAAATGGTAATTTTTCTAGATTCACTTTCTAGTAGAGGGATAATGTAAACTAATCACTCCTTAATTTTCAGAGGTCTTTCCAAAACCAGTCTTAGAAATATTTCACAGTTTTGAAGAGGGAGTCACTTTGAGGTGACCCCACCTTTTTACCTATGCACAAATGAAAAAGGAAGTAGTAGTGTATGTTTTTGAAGTATGAGAGGAGAGATCGACGTCTTGTCCAGTGTACAAGTAGTCTTTTAATATCACCTGTTCTAAACCTTGTGTCCAGTAATAGTTACTACCGAAGTGATTTGGATGCCTAGATTTTCCATTCCCTGCTACACTGCAGTAACACTAGACTAAGTAGCAGGTGAATTATTAAAGTTGAAATTAAAGAAACAGAGGAGTGCACACCAGGGTGGGCACAGAAATGGCAAAAAAATAACCTGTCTCTTATTTGGGTTTCAGTCCAACTTTGTTTCTGTGTTCCCTTCAGTTAGCAGACTTGGACCAAGCTGAACCAATGCCCAGGTCAGTTTGTACAGGCAGAGGGATCCCACTGAACCTACCTTTTGGTTTTGGGGAATGTAGGTATTGAGTATTGTACTAAAACTGTACTTCAATGCTATCTAATTCCAAGCTGAAATTTCTCAGATACTACTCTTCCTGGAACTGGTTATGCATGCCAGTCAAGATACTGCATTTCATTATAATGGAATTTTGAACTGTAAGGTGAGGAGATCTTCAAATTAGGAGTAATTCCCAGAAGACCACCGTGTTTCCACTTAGGTTTTGTCGTGTACGTGTTTCTGATACCATTTAATCTTGAATTTGTTCAAAAACTCTTGTGAAAATGGGATCTCATGAGCTATAGATCTTGCTGGGACCAACTGGGCCTTAACTGTCATGATAAAAAAAATGCAGTAGCAAGGGTAAAGGTTGGCATCTAGTTGGGTTCATGGAGCAAATACAAATACTGTCAGAAAGCAGTGCTGAATGAATAATGATAAGAATGAGGTAATCCAGCTGTCACTTGAACTGGCTAATGGAGAATGAAATATATTGTCTAATTGATGGTGGCTGAAACTCTTCAAATTTTCCGTGATTTAGCTTGCAAATGGGTGTTGTGCCAGCAGGTTCACGAACGAGAGGAAGTTCAAATTTTTTGCAACGTGTTGTTTCATAGAATTATAGAATGGTTAGAGTTGGAAGGGACCTTAAAGATCATCTAGTTCCAGCCCCCCTGCCATGAGCAGGGATATCTTCCACTAGACTACATTGCTTTTTCTGTGTGTTGGTTTGTGTTGGGTTTTTGTTGGGGTTTGTTTTGTTTGTTTTTTTTCCTTTGGTTATTTTTCCACAGAGAGGACCATCTTCTATCCCAGTAGGCCAAATATGAGCTGTTCTTAGCGTTCTCATGTGAGTGTATGCTGGGTTGGAATGGAGCACTGCGTGGCAATCCTTTACAATCTGGAGACTATAGGCTATTTAACTGTTAGGAACCCTAATTAAAACTTCAGTGCATTTTCCTCTCTAGGAATCGTCATGGTTGCTACACATTCATGAAGTGAATCCTAGCTACATTGCACTGGAGAAGAATCCTGTATCGCCTGACTTCCCGTATCATGTAGCTTTGAGATTACGGATGATACAACAGGCAGCTTTTCATTAAAGACAATGTGATTGTTTTTAATATTCTGACATTTACAGAACTGATCCTGCCTATTTATCTGCTGTCCTTCCTGAACACTAATACAGCCAGTTGTGCCTGTCACGGGGAACATCTTCATTTAGGAAGCATGAATCATGCCCTAAAAATGTCTTGACCTTCATTTAAAGGGAAGCCTCAGTTGACTTGCTAGGATTTAAATGGCTGTGTTGGAGATACCTAAAGCCAGGAGAAAAAATTATTCTACAGATAAATTCACTACAGTGAAAGTCATATCTTTTTTTCTCAATGTTTGTGGGGAGGCTGAGCTTTTTTTGGTTTAATTCTAATGATCACTACTGTGATGCTTTCTGTGGAAGAGAGAAAATGTTGATATATTTTCTGCTTTAAGGAATGAACAGTATAGTAAAGTTGGGCATCAACACAATGTTAATAGATGCCTTCAGAATGTTTTTACTGCATTGTTGAGTCATTTGTCTAGAGGGAAGTCTGCGGTGGACATGGTCCGCATAATCTTGACTTTTGACAAGTGTGTTGTGCAGCGCTTAATATTGAACACAAGCATACATAAGATTAAAAAAAATCCTGCCAACATAAAGGTAAACAAACAGGAATTGGAAAGCATAATCTGTTTTTTTAAAAAGTTTACCTTTCATTTCTGTAACTTCTGGAATTTCTGGCTTTTATTTGTTACTCCTGAAAGCTAGGATATTGGAAGAATCTGTTTGTTTTTTTTAATATAAAAATAAAAGCAGCACTTTTAAAAATGGTACAAGTTTAAATGAAAGTGAACTGGGGAAAAAACGCAAACCTTGGCACGATCAGCAACAGTATTTATTCTCGAGTCTGTTGGCTTGCATGGATTCAAGTGCAAAATAATTTGGATAAGTATTGTGTAAAGAGTTCACAAGAAATGGGGTAGCTTTGTGGTTTTTTGAGTTTCAGGCTTTGGGAGCGTTTTAAAGAACAGTTTTGTGTCACTGTATAAACCAAGCAATACTCATCCTTTGCCTTGCCCCGATGTCTAGGCTCTATAATCCATAGTTTATGGAGAAGTTATAAATTTCTTGAGTTTGAGGTAGCAACTTTTTCTTAAAATAGAAAACATCATTAAAAACTGGAATTAATGATTGGACTGTTTCTGCTAGTTGACCTTGCAATGTGTTTTCCATGTAGGTGTTTAAGCCTGTGTATTGTCAGAACCAGGTCTTGTATTAAGAATCCTTAAGAATTTTTCCTGTGAGTGTTTGAGGTTTGGCATCAGTGCCCTGACGGGAAACTTGTGAAAGTCTCTGTTTTCCCAGGTTGGGAGGTGGTAAAACTCCATGCTGCTTTTCAGTAGGAATGCCTGAACTCCACTGAAGTTGTTGTTGGTTTGAGGTTGCTTTTGCTCTTAGACTCTCTGCTCACATTAATAAATCTCTTCATTTTGCAGGGAGCTGATAGCTAGTGGTCAAATACGCTTTTTTCTTTACCCGCACCCTGTCTAGAGGAACTGTATGAGGTGTTGCTCACCTTTCTGAGCAAAGCACCTACCTGCCTGGCTGTTAAAATCCACAACTACCTTAAAACCTGAGGTAATCTTTCCACAACTACCTTAAAACCTGAAGTAATCTTGCAAATATGACCAAGAGTGAAGCCAGCCAGTTAAGTTTAAGTATGAAAGATGGTAAAGTCTAGGGAATAAGTACTGTGCAACTCCTGTTTCAAGGTGGGGAGTATGTAATTAAGTTAACTAATTTGTTTTTTGCACCAATCTTCTGAACCATTTAATCACAGGACAGGAAACATTACCATTTTACTCTGACTTCTTTCTGCTTTTACTCTGTAGGGTATTGTTTCAGACCTTCAGGTCTGATGTTCAGCTAGGACGCATCTGTCTGTCTTGAAATGAGGAAACTTTCCTTGCTCCCTTTCTAGCCTCCCTTTCCTAAATCTCGGTGTTTTCACTGAGGTGTTCACATGAGACTTTCAAAAGTTTTAAAGAGCTGTCTGATGAGTGATTAGAGGAAAAGAGGTGATTAATGTTAGTTGCTTAAAATGCCAGGGGAATTTTGCAATGGAGGGTTTAACAACAGAAATGCAGGTCCTCAGAACTGTATGATTTGCACACTTCATGAGGTAGCACATGTGACTAATCCATCCCACTGCAAACTCTGTGACTCAAATGATGTAAACAGCTTTGTGTCATACCCTAAAATAGCCACCTTCTTATTCGGACTTCCCTGTAAATTTTACTACTGCAAACTGAACACTATTCATAGGACTGTCTGCACGTTTAGAGGCACAGCAGCTGAATGTAGATTTTTGTACATAGCAGTAGAAAGGAAGTTTTCATTCCCTTATTATGTAGCTTTTATTTAGTAAACCCTGGAATGACTCAAGTCTTTGTGTTCCAGCATATGATATGTAAGACTTGAAATAGTGACAGGTAGGTTTGTTACATTTATTTATAGAAACACAAGTTATAATGATTAATATATCCAAACTCAATACCTTATTTCCAAGAGCTGTTGGACTGAAATACCTTTGGAAAACAGCACCTCTAGATTCAAATTAGTTTTGTAGTCTGTGTTTAGCTAGCACAAGTGGTGGTTACCCTATCACCGAAGACTGTGTAAGAGTTAGCCAAAGAAAATTGTCACAGGTTTTCTATTGCTGTTTTGGTTAGTGCAGCTTGGGGCTCTACTGAGATCATCTACTACTAGTATGATGCATAAGGAACTGAGGCACTGTAGAAACAAAATCGGGACTAGAGAATAATTCAGACTATCTGTTATCCAGGGCTCCCAACCCATAGCACTGTTCTTAGAGCAGAGCAGGGTTGGTGCCTAACGCTGAGTAGGTGCACTTGAAAGACATGATTATTTCTCTGCCAGGATATGGAAGCAGGGTCTGATACCTGTGTATGACAGTGAGTTCAGTTTGCTCAGTGAGGCTTACAGATTTCAGGGAGCTGTTGTAGATCATTAGGGACAGCTTTGGTCACCAAAAAGGCCAGTTCTAGCTTGGTGGATTATCGTTCAGCACAGAGTATTTGATATGAAAAGTGCTGATAGAGATGGTGTAGCTGATAGGATGGTGTGGCTGAAACTTCATAGTCTGGCTCTCTTGCAGATTTCTCCCTTTGTGCAAGCCAGATGTGGGGAGATCAATTGCAGCTGGCAAGCTGTGATCATCTGGAACTGACTTACCACTAAAAACATAGTGAACACTTAACGTGCTGGGCTTTCCTTTCCATCTAACTCTTTTTAGGGACTTTGCACTGTAGCATGGAAGTTCTTCACAGGATGAAGGTTGGAGTGTTTGCTGCTGTGCTGATGTAGCAGTTTTTGTTATGATTAAGATGAAGTTGCAGGCACAACTCCCTGTATTTGATGCTGTCTTCCCAAGAAGTCTGTAGTTGTGTGTCACTATTGATGCTGCATGGAAGGATTTGTCACAGATAATCAGTGTACCCACTGCTGTATGAGATCTGTGCACCTACTGTATGACCACAAATGCAAACTGCTGAAATATTTCTGAAAGTGGCTCAAGTACTTATGAACGCTAAATGTCCTTTCCTCTAGCAATAGTCAGTAGAGAGGTGTGCTTGTTGTCCTCTTAAAATGACCTCCCAGCAAATCTTCCCTGTATACTCTTCTTGCTTCTTCCAGCAAAATAAGCTGCTATTAAAATTACTGTGTAAATATATTTCTACATGGCAACTGAGGAGGAGAACACCTCCTTTCAGGTCATTGTGGCAGGAACTGAGCCTGCCCTCTGTTTGTAAGGGCTCCATTTCTTCAGCTGGAGATGCTGATGAAACTTGAGGACATTTGGCTCCATTTGTACAAAGTGAAGTCTCCACTTCTTGAAGCATAAGAAAGAGGCTGAATGAGGAGGCCAGAACATTGCCTCCAATGAAATACTCACCTGTGAGCTCATCATGCCATTTAAAATGGGACTAAATGGAGTGCTGTGCTCTGCTAAAGCAACATCTGTACTTTCAAGGGTATTACATCAGGTTGCCCCTGTAAGACTAATGTATGGCAAAACAAAACCCATTGCTGTCTCTTTTAGAGGCTAAATATTACCATATTTTTCTCGTAGCTTTTCAGAAAGTTTAGCATTTATCCTGAGCTTCCAGCTGAGCACTGTATGAATGCTATGAATTCTTCCTGGTGGTATATAGTGCAAACTTCACAGCACTGTGTTACAAGAAAACAATTGGGCATTTCTGTCTTCAGGTTGAAGCTCACACACAGCACGCTTTGCCTTCTGAAGCTTCCTAGCAAATGCTCCTGCAGGTTTGGTTGTACATTAGACAGACTTAATAAAGATTTTATTTTTTTTTTATCCATCCATCCGAAGATGACTGACTTTGATCACCCCATTTGCTTTTTCTTTCCTTCAGTGATGGGGAGGGAAAGAAAAGAACATCAACAGTCTGCAGCAGTGAATCTCTAAATGCTGCGGGGGCCACACTCACACCTCGCCGCATCTCCTGGCGGCGGAGAATATTCCTGCAGGTAGCTTCACCTATGAATAAATCTCCTTCCAAGATGCAGCATCCAGGTCTGTGTGTGCTTTTAAAGAAAATAAACAAGCACTTGTTACTGAATAGTTATTACTATAGTGAACTGCAACATCTGAAAATATGAAAGGGAGAAGGGAGTCCGCTTGGTACAATGTTCTTGCTAGAACCTCGCTAGAAATCAGTTGTGTGCAGTTGGCTTTACGTCTTTGTTGCTTTGAACAGAGGATTGTGTCATCAAAATCGAATGAATTGCAATCTGCCGTAGCTGCACTGGTAGCAAGGAAATGAAGAACTGCCTCTTGCTACCGAAGATACCCTCTTTAACAGTTAGCAAATTTTTGCCCTAGCCTGCTTACATAATAGCAGGGTTTGCAGAAAATGGTAAACTTTCTGTCTTGTCCTTGTACTGCATGTAGCACCTGTTAAATGGGTTAATAATTCTTAGAGTTTTAGGTCATTTAAAGTAGAAACCTCTGAAATACGTGAAATCCTGATAAAGTCCTATTGGTGGAACTTCACAACCATAGGTAAATGACAAACTGTATCTAGTGACTGTAAAGTGCTATAGCACTGCCTATAGTGCAGCTTAGCAGATGAAAAAAAGTTGCTTTTAGTACAGAGCCTGTGGTAAATCACAGCAGTAAACAAGCTCAGCTTTAAAGAGCACTTTATGGATAAATGCCTCTAGAAGGAGCTAGCAGGGGAAAGGGTTGAAATACTGGGTGACTCTTTATTTAGCTTTATTTAATTTAAATATAATGTTATTTAGTTTAAATAAAACACTTTATTTAAAAATAGTTCTCTACTGTTGTACTGCATTTTTTCTGTCTTTGGAATCAGTGCCTCACTGCTGAATGTGGAAGACAACTATTTTTGTTCTGCTGTGACTTCGATTTTCATGATATGTCAAGCAATCTGAGTTTCTTGTAATAGCTTTCTGATTCTTTGCAGATGGTCATGATGGAAGTGAATTGTTACCATTATCCCCTCTTGCTCCACCCTTGGAGGAGGACCCTCTTGTTCTAGTATTGCAAAATGAGGATGGTCCAGATAAAACTGGAGAGAGGAAAAACTCAGAAGAACTACAAAGTCTGTGGAGAAAAGCCATCCATCAACAAATTCTGTTACTTCGAATGGAAAAAGAAAACCAGAAGCTGGAAGGTTAGCTATTTAGAAAATACCCCTAAAAATATTACAAATTCTGTTGCCTGAAGCTGAAAAATGTACTGGTGTTGGGCACCTGAAACAGAGGTGTGGTTCTGTAACTTTCTGGTTAACAGTGCTGGAAAGAAATGTGTTCTCCCAGTCCTATCTCTCAGCCTACCAGGTCTTCTGTCTACCTGCCAACTCTTAATGAGTCACCTTAGTTATGATGGTAACTTTTCCTTTTTAGGGCGCGTTAGACAAAGGTTACTACAGTCTGTCTTCTAGCTGTGTAAGTCTAGGATTTCTAATGTGAAGTGTAGTCAGGAGAATGGATGCTGTGTGAACACTTAGGTATGGTAAACCTTACCCTCTATATCTCGTTTCAGTCCTTTGCAGCGCATGGTATTTCTCTCCAGGCTTTCTGTCCTTCATGAACCACATCACAGTGGTAATTTATAAATATTTGAATCCAAACATGATATTTGAGCAACTGGCTCTTGAGGTATGTCAAAGAGTTCATTTTTCTGAAGATGAGCACTGTACACTGAAAATAGAGTGCTGTTACCTTGGGATCTGAAGTTGGCCCTGATGACTTCTCAGCTGCCTAAGCTTCTGGCTAAGACTTTATTTTTTATGACTGATCAAGACTCGCACAAAGAAAAGATAGGATGCAATGTCTATCCTACCATATAGAAATTCTTCAGTATAATAGACTAATAGCTTTTGGTGCAAGTTGAAAATTTCAAATGTACTCTCTGCAATTGCTGCCTTCATCTTTTCTTGTATGGTGTATAACCTCATTATATATATAGTAGTCTGATTCTTGAAACAAAACATAATGATCTTGTTAAGGTCAGTTAACTCCTTTTCCTTCTTTAGTGGTCCTTTCTGGGAAGGCAGGGGAAGGAAAGAAAAACAGCAGGACAGAAGTCTTTCTGTGTCCCTACAAGTGTACATCCTTGAGTGTATTTCCTATGCATGTAGTGTATTTCTCTGTGCACTCTCTCTACAGTCTGTCTCCCTGTTGACACACACTTCTGTGGAAACTTCTAGATTCATAGGGAACATCTACAGAGAAATCTGTTTTAACTTCAGCCAAAATCTTCATTTGTTTTTTTTAAGCAAACAGTCAATCATCTACTGTTATAGGGTGGGGAGGCTGGATATCTGCTGTAATGACTAATTTCATGTTATTCCCTCTGGTAGTATGAGCTGCTGAGGGACACTCTTTTCTGTATCCTCCCTGCGTGGCTGGAGGTAGTGAAAACTGTTAAATCAGTCCAGTTCCTTAAGACTCAGTTGTAGGTTATTTCCATTCCGTAACTGATACATAGAAAATAAGTTCTGCCTACCTGATCATTTGTGGTGAAAACAGGAGTGTCAGCAGTGGAGATTTCAAACTGGCCCCTGTCTGCCAGCCCACATCTTGGTTTGTGCTCCAGGGAGCATGTCTCCATTCTTGTGTGCAGGTTCATAAGTGCTGCTTGTGAAATTGGTGCTCTGGCTAGCTAGAATTCATCATCTTATTTTCAAAGGGTGGAAAGTAAACTGTCATAATGCTTATCTCTAGGCTTCTTTCCCATGGGCTGCTGTAACATGGGCCATTTTGTGGACGGGACATATGCAGAACTGATACATTCCAAACCAGCACCGGTTTGGGCAGTGGTTGGCATCCTAGCCTGCAATTAAATATACATCTCAGGAATAGGAAATGTGATAACAGGAATGCAGCCATTTCTCTACTTGAAGCCAGGTCCTAGCCTATTTATTCAGCTGTATATGACTAGTTTAAGACTGAAATTGCAGTGGAATTGTTTTTAGTGGTTTTCTGTTAATGTTTTGTTGATTTTTATTTACAAAATATTAATAGAACCTCTTTTCCTGTTCCTTTTGCTGTCGAGGAGACTTGAATACTGTTAGCTCTTTGTTTTACAGAAGGTAAGTTCTGAATTGCACAAGCTTGCTTATGTATTTTTTTTTCTGAGCAGCTAAAAGCTAATTTTCCAGTAGATCACCTAGAAATAAAAGAACTACAAAAAGTAGTAGGCTACCTAGCAATGATTAGGAGGAATGTTAACAAGGATGGCTGCAAGCAACCAAGATTGGCATAGTAGGTAGGGCAAGTACGATGAACAGGCAAGCTTGCTGACTTTCACTGCAGAGCTGAAGTACTGTTCAGTGAATGATAACCCATGCACTTAATTCTGGAGTTCATTGTCACACTGAAATATGTTACTGTTGTCTTGAATCTGTTGTGTACTGCTTATGACACTGAGCATTCTCAAATCATACAGCAAACAATAGCATTTAAAATTGTCCCGATTGGACTGCAAATTCCTGTGGTGAGATCGCTTTCCCATTTTTGTGGAAGTGTACTGCGCTTTGTGTAATAGTTGCTTCTTACAAGGCCCCCTGTAGTCTTGAATAGGTATGGTCTCAGAGGTGTAACAATAATTTGTCACCTAAACATTTGGAGTGGGCTGGGCAACGATCTTAGGGATTCATCCAATATTGGCTGTATTCAAAGTGTGCTGATTAGGCGAAGGAACTGACTGTCTTGTTTTGCAGGTTGTATAATAACATGAGTGACATCAACATCTCTTTCACCTAGAGATGATGGTGGGTAGGGGGGTACATCTGTAAGAGGAAGGCATCTCCTGCAAGGAGCAAGTACTGCACTCAGATCAAGGCAAATTTGGGATAAACTCAATTGCAGCTTTCAGAGGTCATGTTGTGAAATGTACAGTTCAGTCCAATGATAATGAAAGCTATCTCTGTAAATTAAGCAACATTCAGGTCTTGATTCCAGTTTTATACACCAGTAGTATGAGGAATCGGGGTCTCTTTCTGCACGCATATCATGTATAATAAAATAACCACAGTTAATTTCTCAGTAATGGAAATGAAAGTTGCTTCTCCATGAAATTCCAGAGTAACTCTGCAGCTTTATTTCAAAAATAGTGAGTCCTCTGGAATAAATATTTTGTGCCAGGTAGTCCTATGCAGCAAACGTTTTAAGTATACAGCAATATGACTTCTGTGCTTTGGCACAAATGTAACTTTCTGGACATGGTTCATGTTAGTTCATTCTATTTACTTCTAGTCAGCCTGATGACACCAAGTAGCAGTGCCAAGAGCTCTTATCACTCTCTTAAGGGACACGTGAAAACTGGAACCAGAATGACGGGCTTCAGTTTAGAAGACTTGCCTGGCTTGTTTGCCTAAATCTCAAATATAAATATTCATGTTTGGGACTTTCCATACTAAAACAATTGTAATGTTCAATATACACAAGAGAAGAATGATCAAAGGTGGTTTTGCAGTTGAAGGAAGCAGCAGATGTGGTGGAGCTGACTGTGTTGAGTGGATTTTTCTTCTTGCCCCGAGCCTTAGAAAATGTTTTCATGTATTTCATGAATTACTAATGTTCATGGCCCAGTAATGGAAGTTAAATTGTTACCTGCAGCATCTTATGACAAAAGACTGGCCCCATCTCAGCTATTAACTGATGAATTGTAGAAGGTGCATTTATCCCTAGTCAGGTTATCAGATAGGTTTATTGAACTTGAATGGGTTTTGCATATTTGATGTCTCTTGTAATTTTCTGATGTTCTGTTTTTTTGTGTGCTCCTCCTTTGTGTTCGGTGCTCTAGCAAGCAGAGATGAGCTCCAATCAAGAAAAGTAAAACTGGACTATGATGAAGTTGGTACATGTCAGAAAGATGTCATAAATGTTTGGGATAAGAAGTTACTAAACTGCAGAGCCAAAATACGATGTGATATGGAAGATATTCATTCCACTTTGAAAGAAGGTATTTATGTAGGATGGCTTTTAACTATGAAGTTTGAAGATTATTTTTTTCTGTTGTTCCCTTTTGATACCAAAGGAAATCTTCCAGTAGCACAAAATCATGAAAAAATTGCCTTCTTTTTGCAAATGCACCCACCTCCTGCTGCCAAACAGAAAGTAGGTTCTGCTGTGTCTGCAGCTTACATGGTCAGCAATGCAGAAACATGTATAGTCATACACCTGAAAGTAGCATCTTATGCCCATGTATTATTACATCGAAGACTGAACTTGGGAGCTTTTGTGGCTAGCATTGTGATCTTCTGGTTTCTGGTCCTATCCAATTGACTCTGAGTTTTGGATGTTCTAATTTTACTTACTGAGCAGACAGCACCATAATATCTAATGTGAACTGTGCCCAAGAACTGGGGGAATCACAGCCAAGCTTCAGAGTCAGAAGGAGCACATCTTGTGGAGTTTGGACTATAGTGTTTTTAGTATTTTGTTTCCTTGAGTGAAAGGCTGGGGATTTGGGTGTGAAGTACATCTTCCTGTGGCCTAGCCATAGGCCAGAAGGGGGAAGCCTGAGGGCCTTGTTAGTACAATATAGATGTATAGTCTGATTGCACCACTGTGCCCTCCTCCATAGTCTCGTGTCTGTATTACAGATGCTGAAAAACAATATTTCAGTGTAAGGTGGCTGTCATACAGAAAGGAGGTTTAAATTGCTACCGAAGAAAATTGTGGTAGAAGTAAGGCGGATCTTGTTAGTGACCTGCAGAAGACCGCCAACAAATGTCTTTCCTTGCTGCCCTATCTTCTGCTGCTAGACTGCAGTTTAGAGTTGGGAAACCAGGATATGATTTTTCTAATTTGTTTTCTTGTTAAATAATTACTTGCCTGGAAAGTATTAGCAAAGTTGACCATTTATTTTTAATTTCAAGGGTCAGTTTATGGAGTCAGGGGGACATATGTGAAAGTCCATAAGTAGTATTTTTATCTAGTTTACGCTTTCACAGGTGCTTGGCTGACTTGAGCGAAATGCTGTCTTTCATTATGAGTGGTTCTTTGTCCTTCCCTTGGTATGCAGCATTAATGCTTTTAGATTTGAACTGAGCATTTTGTAATCTGTACATCTTTCCCCAAGCCTATGGACTGACACGAGCAGCCCTTTGGGAAGGGGAAGGGGAGGCGGACCTCCCTTTATTTTACACCTCTGAATTTAGTTCAGCCTGTCTAAATAGGCAGGTCTGCATTCTGCGTGTAGTCTTGCACCTTTTACTGCTGGAGGCTAACAGCTCAGAAGTGGCAAAACAAGTGTTGTCTGTACCTTAGTTGCCCAATGCACTGCTCAGTGTAATTACCATAAGTTTGTAGTTAATGTTTAATTAGTGGGACTGAACTGTGGCTACTGAGTGAATACACTGCAGAGTGGACAACTTCTGAAGCTGACTGTTTGTAAGGGATCTTCCAGAGTGGTTCGGCCAAGGTTATGACAGGCAAGATTCTGACAGAGCAAATTCTTGTGTTACAGCACTAAAAATATGCCCTTACTTAGGCCTCTTGTTTTTTACTGACTGCAGGTGTACCAAAAAGTCGTCGGGGAGAAATTTGGCAGTTTTTGGCTGTGCAACATCGAGTCAGACACAGACTGCCAAACAAGCAGCAGCCTCCTGATGTCTCTTACAAAGAACTTCTGAAACAACTGACTGCTCAACAGCATGCCATCCTTGTAGATCTAGGTACGTCTGTTTGTAGCTGGGAGATTTTTCTGACTTGTTTCGTGTGTCTGAGTGGAAACACACTAGTCTTAATGGAAGCTGTTGCTGGAGATAGGTGCCGCTGTATCAGCACCACTTTCTATGCTGTCAGGATACATTCTGTGTATGCCACTTAGTGTCCTCTAAGCAGATGTTTCCTTAGGTTGCTATTTGTATTTATGTTCTTCGACATCTGTCAAAGAAATCAAGCCGTTGCTTCTGCAGGTTCTATGCAGACAAGAGTATGAAATGAGCTCAATGGATGCAGTCTAAAATTAGTGGTAAAATACAGATTGATCTGACTAATATCAGCCTGCATATGAAAGCATAGAGGTTTGTGGGAAGAGAGAAGTGCTGGTTGTCAGATGGATTTGGGCTTTTTTATGAGAAGAATTGAACATCAACTACTCTTCTCCTTTTACATCAGGACGGACGTTCCCGACGCATCCTTACTTTTCGGCCCACTTGGGAGCAGGACAGCTATCACTCTTTAATCTCCTGAAAGCGTACTCTTTGCTGGACAAAGAAGTGGGTTATTGTCAAGGTATAAGCTTTGTAGCTGGAGTGCTGCTTCTACATATGAGTGAGGAACAGGCCTTTGAAATGCTGAAATTCCTCATGTATGACCTTGGCTTCCGTAAACAGTACAGGCCAGACATGATGTCGCTACAGGTAAGTCAGTCCTTCTCCTAAAGCAAACCAGAGTTTTAAATGAGTTTTGAGCTCTCAGAGGTTGCTTGTGTTCTCCAGGGCCTTAAGAAGCTTCTTATGCTGTTTTGGAGGTTGTGAGGTGTGTGCAAATGTTATTGTCAAACCCCTCTCCGACTCTGAATTTGCAAACAGAGAAGTTTAGAACTTGCAGACTTTTCTGTCATGCATCCCCATCATCTCCTGTTTGGAAACTCTGCTTTCTCTGCTATTTTTCTCTTCCTTTTCTTTTCCTCACTTCTCTCTCTTCCTTATGCCCCCAAACTCGATATGCTTGCATCTGTATAGATGGAGTTTAAAAATAAATTTGATTTTGTTTTTCTTTTTTCTTCAGTCCATTAACGCCCAGATGTAGATTTTTCTCTTGTAACTCCAAGTCAAATCAATAGTGACACCAAGTGGCCAGTCAGTGTACTGCACAAGCATTTGTGCTCGGGGCTACTCCGTCTTGCCTCATCATTTGCACCAAAGTCTTTTCTCTCATCGTACTCTACCCCACCACCCTCAACAAAGAGAGAAACAGACGAATTTTTTATCATTTAGTTTGCTTATGAAACGATGCATGCTTTGCATCTGGCTCTTTTTACAGCTAGCTATAGATACTCAAGGCTGCTTAGGAAGGAGACAAAATCTTTCAGATCTGTATCAACTCCAGAGTTTGAGAAATCTTTCACCTTGAGATACAGCTCTCTACTGACTTAAATAACTATATGCTATAAACCCCTAATATTATAAAGGGATATACCAGTACTGAGTTAGTTTGTAATGCACAGTGGAGAAAGAGAAAACTGAGGCAGATACAAAGTCTCTTTTTTTTTTTTTTTTTTTTTTTTTTNCTGCATAGCAAACACTTATAACTAAGTAAAAACTTAAGGGGGAGTTACAGTCCACCTTTCATGACCAGTCAGTTTAGGTGCTTATTTGGTAAACATCCAGAGCAATAGAATAGATTGTAGTTAAAGAAACTGTGTGTGCTTATTCTAAAAATGATAGAGTGTTTTACTGTGGATGTAAGTATGCTATAACAACTTTGTTGTGATGAATTAGTGGTGGACAGCCATAAAGAGCATTGTTCTGCCTCTTCTCTGTCTCATTGTTCCCCCCCAGTGTGTTTTGAACCAGTGGGGGTCAAAGTGTGATAAAATGCATGGTTGTAGGATTTTTTTTTTTTTCCCCGCTACAAGAGGCTCTCTTAATGTTTGTATGTTGTACTGCAGTTGTAGACTTTCAATAACATCTGATGGTTTGAGAGCATTCAGATGTCCAGGATTCCACCTTTTGATTTAAATGAGTCTGAAATCTTCATTGTCAGAACCTCTTAGGAAGAACGCTTTGTTTACTGCTTGTAGTACTTTTTGCCCTTTAAATGAAACAACCTGTCTTTCTCCACACTTTGCTCCTAGGCAGTTACCCTGTTCTAGACAAAAGTACAAGTTTTGTCTGCTCAAGACAAACTAGACTGTTGAAGATGACTTAGAGGTTCTTACTAAAGCCTAACCTTTGTTTTGGTTTTTAACAGGAGTAGAGCACTTGCAAATACTTTTGCATTTACAGTACTGAAACACAAGTAAGCTTATATGTAGAATTAACTTCTGTCCTGTAGAAGAAAAATGTTGGATGTTTCTTTAGGGTAATGAAAACCTATTTGACTTATATTTTTAATTGTTGTCTGGGAAAAGTAGTAATCTACATCCTTAGTTCATAATGAACTCATCCAATTGGTTTACTGCCTCTGTGATACTATTCTAATTTCACATGTAAATGTGTTTTGTATCGGCATTGTCCAAACTTCGCTTAATTAGTATCTTTGGCAATTAAAGAAAGGACTCAAATACATGCACAAATGTAGCTAATTTGCCTGAATGAGAAGTGATCTGTCTGCTTGTGGACACTACTGACTGAGAGAGAGTTTCAGGTGCAGGCAGTTTTTTGGTAGGGAAGAATCATGACTGCTGAAGGTAGGAAAATAGCTGGATCCAATAAGTCATTTTCTTATTGAGGAATGGATTCGCCTTAAGAATAAGGCACTGCTGACAGCAAAATTGGACCTGACAGCTAATATGTCTGCTTCTCAGCTTCCACTTTCTGAGAGAAGTGTTGGTCTGTGCTGTGAGCAACTTACTGTCGAATATAAACTATTAACATTGCAAGGAAATAATTTTCCAGAATAGCAACTTTTAACCACTTTGCTTTGCAACCTTTTACAGATTGTACAGTATCACTTTTTGCATCAGTATCTTAAATTCCTCTGGACCGCTGGCATGTGGGAGGTGTACAGGGAAGTATGTATGTGGTACACCTGTATTGACCCACCATATCTAATGTACTTTGTGGGTACAGAAGCTGTCTAAGGTGTTGATTGTAGCATAGGAGTTTTAAATGCAGCAAAAATATGGCCAAGATTCAAAGGAAGAAAGCTGAAACGTGTAAATTTAGCCAGAAATGGTTCAACTCTGTAATGGAGAGTTTTGGCATCTTGGAAGAGACACTTATACTTTAATTGCTGCAAGACTGAAAGTTCTGGTTTGTTGATTGAAGTTAGATTGAGGTATTCTCTTCTTACCTTAAAACTGTGAATCTTAAATGATTCTTCATTAATAATCAGATTCAAACTGTACTTTGTTATTGACTACTGTGTTGGTTTTAATTCGTTAGGGGTGGGTTGTTTATACATGAATAGATACCACTTGAGGCCCTAGGCAACAATTAAGCTTCATTTTACAGTGCCATCTGTACTGGAGTTAATTTCCCTTGAGTGAAATGTGAATGGTTTGGAAAACTGAATAAAGCTGAACTTTTCTTTCTCTGCTTCCTTCCCCTCCTCCCCCCCCCTCCCAATCCCCTCATGCACTGTAGATTCAGATGTATCAGCTCTCAAGGCTTCTTCATGATTATCACAGAGACCTGTATAATCATCTTGAAGAAAATGAAATCAGTCCCAGTCTTTATGCTGCACCGTGGTTTCTTACACTGTTTGCATCTCAGTTTCCATTAGGATTTGTAGCCAGAGTATTTGGTAAGAAAGTTTATTCTGTTTCAATAATAAACAGAACAATGTTGTCCATTGTGTTTTGAAACTCTCAGGGACTAGTTTTCTACATACTAGGGACATTTTGGGTGACTTTTGTGGGTGGCAAGTAGCAACGCTCTTCATGGTGGGATGTCAGCTCCTTTCCAAAGAGGAAAACCAAATTGTATTCTCTGAAACATCAGACTTGAGCAATTAAGTATGTCTGTTGTTATTAGCTAGAAGACTTCTGAACTGTGAACAGCAGGAATTTTATTGCTGCAAATGTATTTTATACATCGAGCATTCAGTTTATGTCTGTGTTCATCTTGCTGAACTTGCAAATTGAAAAAGGAGAATGTATTGGTTTTCAATAAAGTGTTTCTGAATAACTGATTCTAAAGTGCTTTCTAATAAAAATGCAAGTAAACTTGAACTTAAAGGCTGTATCAGGTATTCATGTATGTATTGAACAGTTTCCTCGTCTTAGTATGCCTCTTATTCCATATAGATAGTTTTTTTCATGTTATGCTCCTCTTCAGTTAGTCTAGCGCAGAAGCTTAAATATTGCTTGTGTCTTGTAGTGTTTACAGTATCAGCATGTGAAATATTTTATTTTGTATTATTTTATTGTCAATAGGAACTGCCAGCTGAATCAAATCTTTAGTAACAGCTTTTTTTTTTTTTTAAAAAAAAGTATTTATTGATGTAAAACTCACTTTGCTCAGATATGCACCAAGAAGCTAGGAGCATATGTCATGTATTTCCTCTTAAATGAAACTTTTTTTCTATTTGATTTTTTTTCTGTTTTCATATGGCATGTTTTGTCTTTGGTTAAGAAATTTAACCTTACTTTTGTCTTAAGTTTTTGTTTTTTTTTTTTACTGGAGTGTGTTAGGGTTTTAATTTGTTTGGTGTGGTGGTTTGGGGGGGAAGAGGGGTTTGGTTGGNCCCTTTTGTTTGTTTTTTTTTTTTTTTTTTTTTTTTTTTTTTGTTTACCTAGTGATTTCTTCATTAGAGTGGTTTTTGTTTTTTACAACAGACTTTCTGACTGCTCTTTGTGTGAACAAAATGGTTGGTATATCTGTTTTTCAGTGGTATTCACGTGATTGGCACTTCTCTTTCCCAGTGGGATTATTGCATTCTGGACACTCAAGCTTTTTTTTATTATTTGTTTTTTCAAGACTAAAATGTTCTTTCCTTTTTTTTTTTTATTCAGTAGGCTTTGAATTTGGAAATCTGTCTTTTTAAGGGTGGGGTGGGTCAGTATTCATTTCTCTGTAAATAAGCTGAGCAAGGCATGTTCCCATTTTAAAACTCACAAGTTACTATATTGCTTTACTTTCTAATGCTTTGGAGTCCTGCATCTTCAGTGTTTTATGGGCCATTGTCACATATCAGGAACAGATGGTTAATGTCTACCCATCACAAATTCTATACTTATATTTATGCTGCTTGAATGTGCATCAGAGACTTGAGAAGGGAGACTTTTAGGAGCTATGTATGAGTGAGATGGCTGCCTCACCAGTGTCCAGGTGCTACACAGTGATACTGGATCATGGCCAGGGATGACCTCTTCGTATCAGGATCAGAAGTTGAGTTTGTTCAGTTGTGTAGCCCTGGTGTGACAGAGCCAACAGCACAGTAGGCTTATTTGAACTGCTCATGTGCTGCATTCATCTTGCTAACTGCAAGTCCACTGCTGCTACCGAAACCAAGTTTCTACTTACTGTGATCAAGTTTCCAGTTTCTGTGCAGTCTGTGTCTACTGGCTTCTGCAGAGCTGAGACTTTCCACTAACATCCACATAGTAAAAGGAAGGGTTTGGGTCTTAAATTATAGCCAATGTGATCATTACTATGGATTTTGAAAATAATATGATTGGCTACGGAATCTACATGATCATTTTTTAAGGCCTAGCTTCTGCCTATAGAAAACAGTAAAACGTCAGTATGTTGTGTTGTGATCCGCTTCCCAATTGCTATTTTAGTCATAGGTGCACTTAAAAACAGTTAGCAGTTAGTTAACAGTCTACTGTAGACAGTAATGAAACGCTTATTGCAGATAATGGTAACAGACGTAACAAGCATGCAATATTTTCTTTAATGCTCGCTCGTATCCGCAAGATAACAGAAAATGCTTTTATATGCTTTAACCTCATGTTGAAATAAGATAGATCGCACTTCTGAACTCAATAAATGTGTAGTATGATTGATTAAAAAGAAAAAAATCTCAGCAAATATATAAACATTTATCCAATACTTTAGCTCTCATTTTCAAGATAATTTAATTATCTTCTTTTTTAGACATTATTTTTCTTCAAGGAACGGAAGTCATATTTAAAGTAGCACTGAGCCTACTTAGCAGTCAAGAAACATCTGTAATGGGATGTGAGAGTTTTGAGAACATTGTTGATTTTCTTAAAACCACTATTCCAGATATGACTCAGCCTCAAATGGAGAAAATTATTACCCAGGTAAGATTGTTTTTCTCTTTACTTTTTTTCCCCCATTTAGTTTTCTTTAAAAGAATCATGCCTAAAGTATTTGTAAAAGTCTCAGTATGTTCCTTTTGGTTTGAAGTGCAAAGGAGTCATCTTTCCAGGAATTGTGTAGAAAATAGGATATGAGCTAATTTCAATGGATTTTGAACTAAAATTTTAGCAAGATTTTAGTTACTACCTCAAGGTTCAGTACAAAGGTTCTTTTGTGCCCCAGCTATTGGGAAAACATGACTTCGCTTACAAATTTCACATCACCATCAGAAGGGTAAAAGTAGCCTATTTTCCAAACCTAAACTCAGCTGTTGCTCCCTGCTAGTGGGTGAGCGGTCCAACAGTTTGAGATGGAAAGCACAACTTGCCATGGTGGGAAGAGGCAGCATCACACCAACTTCTCCTCCTGATGATCCTTCAAACTTCTGGCTACACAGGGCCAGTACCTCTGTAGGCAGTTTTCTGACACCTCCAGCTTAAAATCCTACAAGTTAGGAGGTTGGTGAGGCCCTGTTTACATTATCTGTATTAAAATCAAAGTCACACAAACTTAGAATCATAGAATCATTAAGGTTGGAAGGGACCTTTAAGCTCATTGAGTCCAACCATTAACCTAACCTGACAAAACCACTTCTAAACCATATCCCCAAGTACCATGTCTACCCTTTTTTTAAAAACCTCCAGAGATGGCGAATCCACCATCTCCCTGGGCAGCCTATTCCAATGCTGGATAAACTTCTGCTGTTCTGTTGCCGGGGTGGCTTCTGTCTTCCTGGGGATCACTTTCAGGGTGCCCTCGTGCAACTTCCCCTTCTCACCTCAACCCTGTCCTTGGAAGGGTCGCATTTGGCAGATGCTTGGTGCCAGAGGTAAACAGCCCTCAGGACTGATCCCTGCCTTACCTGGGTAAGGGAAAGGAGGACTTGGAGTACTGTTATTTCATCAGTATCATTGTGACTTCATGGCAAAGGGCAAGAATAGAAGAGAAACAAGGAATTACTGATGCTAATATAGGAACAGCACCTGCTAAAGCTTCTTGTGAGATAGTCAGTGGCTGGGATCTTCATCTCTCTGCCTCCTCTTCCTGTGTATTGAAGCTGCAAATTGAAGTGAGTCTCAATCTAGTACCTTAACTGTGAACCTGTAAGCAGTTTTCCCCCTTCAGGTGGCAGTTTGGAGATAACAGAAGAGCTCTAGAAAACCGTCTCCGTATGCAGGAGTGAAGTTAATACTGAAGCACTTCTATGGCTTGGTTAACGCTTGAATGTTTCAGGTGCTGTCAGTTAAGAATTCATTTTTAGACGATGTGTAAAATCTTCATTTTCTCGTTGCATTTGTTGAGATTGCCGTGTTAAACCTGTGTTAGGCACTTCAGTGTCTACCTTCACAACTCACTGATTCTGGCAATGATAGAGGTCGTATGCTTTTGATACTATTAGAAATTAAATCTGTCCCATGGTCTGTGCGGGTTGCAGAGCAATCGTGCTGTGGTGGGCATGGTGGAAGTGGCTTTGTGCAGAGCCAGGTCTGATTGAGTAAAGAATGGATTATGTAGTCTGAGCGGAGGTGGATGTGGTTATATGCAGGTCAGCTCAGCTCTGAGAGGAAGGTTGCTTGCTTGCCTGTGGTGTGGTCTTGTGCTGAGCAGTCTTCTGGATCTGCATTCACGTGTACACTGCCTATATCGTATTGCTCCTACCTAGGCTGGCTGCAGGTGGAGTCGTTTGGCTGTCTCAGCGTTGTAATTCCCTGGACTGTCCTCTTATAGCAGATAATGAAAGAGAAATGTAGACATTATGAAGGATTATAATACACAGATGAAGAATTGACCAGGTAGCTACACAGAGGAAAATAGCACTTGCCCAGCTTGAACACCATATGTAATTTAAAGTTTAACCTCACTTGAATTACCTGAAGAAGAGTGAATGTAATGCAGAACTTGTTTTGTTGGGGGATCTGCATGTGTCTTCTGTTGCAGTAATATTTGTGACCTCTAGAACAAGGAGCAGGATTAATGTCACTGCAGACATCCTTCCCTTCCTTGTCAAAACTATTTGGTAACTTTCAGAGGCTGAGAGACTGTGATGAGATGTATAAACAGATAACGGTCATATGGTCCCATAACTGCTAGTTCCATAATCTTCATAATGCTTTGTCATCAAAGCATTCCAATAAGAAAACAGTGTATCATCACACAGAGGCAGAATACAGGGAAACTGTAACCATGAAGAGTGTTTTTATAGAAGTCTCTAAATGTGCACTTGGAGTCAAGAGATCCAGTTTTGAGGGTGGAGATCTGATGACTCCTGGATTATTCTTTCTCATTGTGTGATCCTGCTCCCATCACAAGCTGATGAGACTTGAATTAAAAAATTTCTTCTTGAACTTCTGAGTATTCCTGAGCAAGAGGTAATAAGACTTAGTCGTATTATAAAATTCTTGGATAAAATAAGATTTTTCTGCTGATATAGCTCACAGTAAGAGATGGTATTGGGTAATTATAAAGGTGATGATCCAATTTATTCTAAAGTCCATGATTTATTACGGCTACAATAACAACTCTAGATGCCAAAATGCTCTTACTGTAGACTTCCCCTTAAAATACTTTTTTGAGAGGAATAGGAAAAAACATTAAGTTAATCAAGCAGAGTTGCCTCAGCCAAACATTCATGTGGAATAAATGCTCTGTACTGTAGTTAAAAATTGTTTTTTCTCTCCTGGCAGGTGTTTGAGATGGATATTTCAAAACAGCTGCATGCCTATGAAGTAGAGTACCATGTTCTGCAGGATGAACTGCAGGAAAACGTGAATCCCTGTGATGAAGGTGAACCCCTGGAAAAGCTGGAGAGGGCAAACAGTCATCTAAAGAGACAAAACATGGATTTGTTGGAGAAGCTACAGGTAAATGACTTAAGACTACAAACTTATGGAGAAGTCATTTCTATAAGCTGGAGTACCGCATCCAGCTTTGGAGTCCTCAGCACAAGAAGGACGGGGACCTGTTGGAGCGGGTCCAGAGGAGGGCCACAAAGAGGATCAGAGGGCTGGGGCACCTCTCCTATGAAGACAGGCTGAGAGAATTGGGATTATTCAGCCTGGAGAAGAAAAGGTTCTGGGGAGACCTTATAGTGGCCTTCCAGTATCTGAAGGGCGCCTACAAGAAAGCTGGAGAGGGACTTTTTCAAGGGCTTGTAGTGATAGGACGAGGGGTAATGGCTTCAAACTGGAAGAGGGGAGATTTAGAATAGATATTAGGAAGAAATTTTTCACTCTGAGAACGGTGAGACACTGGAACAGGTTGCCCAGAGAAGTGGAGGCCCCACCCCTGGAAGTGTACAAGGCCAGGCTGGATGGGGCTTTGAGCAACCTGATCTGGTGGAAGATGTCCCTGCCTGTGGCAGGGGGGTTGGAACTAGATGATCTTCAAGCTTCCTTCCAACCTAAACCATTCTATGATTTAGCCAATAGAGGAGTAAGCGTCTTCAAGTGTACATGAGATGTCTTCTAACTGCAAGACATTGTGCAGTTGAGCAGTTCTCTCAATTACAGTGATTTACTTCTGTTAGACATATTTTTAACTCCTTTGTCATTCCTTGGACATTTTCTTTTCCATTTAGATTTCTCTTTCTCAAATTACTTCTACCCTTACCTCTCATAAAATCTGTTGGCAAAATTTGTGTATCTTGCTGAAAAATGAGTTCTCTGTCCCTTTGTCTTTTTGCTTCCCTATTGGAAAGTTTTAAAAAAGAAACATAGTGCAGTAGGCTTGCTTTCTCCAGACCTTTGTAGGCAGTATTGTTCTGTTTCCTTCTGCTGAAGCTCGTAGTCCTACTTTTGAAAGGTGGTCTGTCCCCGCAGACTTGAATACAGTTGAGTGCCCACCAGACTTTGTCCGATAAAGTCGTGCTTTAAAAAAGTCTTCTATTCCTCCTTCACTCTTCACCCTTTCTCCCATAGCCTGGCCAAGACTTGCTTCACTTTTCAATATGTATTGTCTTGCCTCTTCCTGAAAGACAGGCTCTTCTTTTTGCATCACCAGGCCATTTCTTCTTATATTTGTTAATTTGAACAAACGTTGGGAAGAGCACAGAGAGCACCTTCAGCTTCTGAAATCTGAAAATAGAAGCAGGGTAAAAAGGAAAAATCAAGTCCTCGTTATTTTTGTGTTTATGGGCTAAGGGTGCTGTGCTGTGTTCTTTTGATATTGAAAACGGATCACTTTTTTACTATTGCTATTTTTGCTTTATTATTTTTACTTATTTATTTACTGCTACCTGGGCTTTTAGCTCTGTTCTGAAAATGCACCAAGGACATAGAATAATTATGAGTGACTGATTTGAAAGGCTCTGTCGAATCTCTTCTGTTCTTCCAGAGTGTCATACTGTAATGCATGTTCCTCAGTTCCTTAACCTCTTCATCCTTTTGTTTGTATAGTTTCTTCATTCCTCTGCTTGGGCCCTTTCCTAGGAACAGTCAGAATTCCCTCACTTCCCTCAACGAAACATTGGCTGCTGCTGAGGTCCCAGGGTTTCTGAGTACTGCTCAGTGGCTTTTTTAGCAAAGGAAGCTGTAGGTCTTTTATTGGACAATAGGGAACTCTGTCTTCTTTTAGACTTAATGCTGAGGTTCTCTTTCCCTCTAACCTCTCTATCCTGCTAATTTGCATTATTATACAGGGTTCCCATTGCTCCATCACTGTCACACAAGTCATCTCTTCCAGTGCTACTCCAGCTGCTGTTTTCCTTTTTCTCCTTGCAGCTCCAGTTCCTTGTTACTCTCAACTGTCCCTTGCTCGCTGTGACTTTTATGTCTCCTTCCCTCTGTAAAGCTTTCAGAAATCCTTCAGATTGATCTGTCCACTATAAGGAGATTCTGTGTATGATACACAGTAGGCATTCCTTGTATCATCTGCCTACACAGATGTCTTTTAGAAACATCTGTGTAATTAAGTTATTTTCTTAACATACAGCATATCATAATATAAAAAAAAAGTTATTCAGAAAGTCTCAATTTATTATAATGTTATTGTTTACAGGTTGCTCATGCTAAAATTCAGAGTCTGGAATCCAGCCTGGAGACTATTTTGACTCGAGAGAACAAAATGAAGACTGTAATTCAGTCCCTGGAACAGGAGAAGATAGCATATCAAAAGACTCTTGACCAGATAATGAAGTATTTGCCAGCAGAAGCATTGTCTGACTGTGAAATGCTCCTGAAGGAAGTAAACTACAATCCAAATAATAAAGTTAAATAAGGAGTAAGCCATAAACCAGGGTTTTC